>JAGDQP010006769.1:0-19217 GCA_022664845.1 Lepisma saccharinum | reverse complement strand
GAGGAAATATATCATTTCTGCGTCCTCTGTTCCATTTGTTTTACGACTTTGTAGTTGCAAAGATTTTTTTTTTGAACTGTGGGGAGAGGAGGGTGTGTAAGAACAAAAGTGGGAGGAAGAAAATTATTACTTCATTTTTTTTTTCTCCTTGAACCTACTAGTTCTACATGCCAATTTCTGTAATGATAGCTCAAGGATTTGTGGTCCCTCTCAGTGCGGCGACGACCATTTGGATGAGTTGAGAGAGCCCAGAGTGCATTTGAACAGTGTTGTCAGATAGTGACAAGTTAACGTAAAAGCAGGGAAATTATTCTGGCATTTTTTTTTTTTTTTTTTATGAAAATTAGTCGAACGTAGTGATTATTGCATTTCATTACTTTGTTGTGCATGCACCTGTGTCTTTGTCACTCCCAATTTCTCCAGGGATTCCGTCAGCATTTTCAATTTGACGAAGGTGTAAAGTCAAAATTGGGAGGTTATCAATGGAGTTTTGCGCGGTTTCGAGAGATTTTTTGAGTGCACAATTTTTTTTTTTTAAGTTGGGAGTGTTGTCGAGAATTTGGAAGGTGACACCTCCCACAGGAGGTCTGGCGGAATCACTGATTCCCTCTCTCATTTCCAATGTATGTACAGGAAGCAAATGGAAAAGGGATTATATTTTTTTTCCATAACAAGGAATTCCTTTCGCATAGGCGGAAAAAAATCGCTTTGTGTGCATGGCATAATTGTATACCATTCATCTAGTCTCTGTAAATAAATATATAGGCGTCTTATAAGTCGATGAGACTCTAATACGATGACGCTAATGACGATGATGAAGTTGTAGTTTCTGAGTGTTAATTAATTTATTTATTTATCATTAGAGTAAAAACTCATTTTTTTTCACCTGAAATATTGAAAAATGTATTGACCTTTACAGAGTTATTTCAGGAGTTCATGTGAAGCCTTCATTCACCCATGGATACTGCTCCAAGGCATTGTCGGACTGACTTTATTAGATTAAACTCAGATTAAGAAGTCATCGAGAAGGTCAAACTATCATATTATTATTCCTCAAAAGATGATGTTCAATAACGATTTGCTCCAAACGGGAGAGAACAGAATTAGACTAGGGATTCTAGGAATCCAATGGGGAGGGGGGTGTCAGCCGCCCAAATTCTCGTAAACACCCGCAGCGTATTATTTTTTTAACGTTTAAAAATCGATATAAACTCTAAGATCTACTTACCCCTTCCCAATTTTGGCTTAACACCCTCCAAACTGAAAATCCAGGCAGAATTCCTGAAAATAGCAGAATCGCCTACCGTCTAACTTGCATTATTGGAGCTTACTCATTTGGTCACATGAATATTGCGCGGATAAAAGCTATGATGGCTTAGTTGGTATAGCATTGGCTTCGCTCTCGGAAAGTCCTGAGTTCAAATCCTGCTGCCGAATATTGTGATTGAAGTTTTTCCTTGCCTTTTTTCCCTCGGTGGCACGAAGTTAATGGATGGTACCTTCTAACTAGATACTAGCCCTCAGCCGAAATTGCCTAAAAGGCTACAATTTAATTCGATCCCATGAATATTGTAAATATTTTTTTTTAAAACCAATCATCGACTGAGATATTTTTGTTCTTAAGAAACTGACAACACTGCTGCATAGTCTTGATTGATCAGCCAGAGATGAACAGGGATGGTTAGTCAGTCAGTCTCATCTTCTCGCTTCTTCAATGGCCACAACGCAATGAAGCATGCAACTAACTCAATCCGTGCAGCCAGAGACAAAATTACGATCGAGGGATGCGGATATCAAGAACCGGTAATTGCTCTTTTCTTACACTTTATATATATATATATACGTGTGTGTGTGTTTTTTTTTTTTTTTTTTTTGGTGTGTGTATGAGCGTTATTGTGTACTAGTATGGTTGCTATTGGTTGGATGAAAGCAGTTTGCAAAGATGCATCACTGATTAGCTTGGGAACCAACCAGTAGTCTTCGATTTGTCGGAGGGGATGATTGGAAGTTCCTCTCTTCTCTGCAAAAGTTATTTGGTTCTATTTTCCTTAATATGTCTATAGATTGAGATATGGACAGGTATAAAATTCGACCGAATACTGAGGGTCAATTCTACAATTGTCCGCTAAACTTCTAGTCAGCGCTAACTTGAGGCCAAATTTGATTTTGGTCAATGAGAATTAGCCTCAACGTAGTGCTGACTAGAACTTTAACAGTTAATTGTAGAACTTACCCGGAATCACGAATCACTGAGATGATGAAATATAGAGATGTCAGCTAGAGTATGCAGAGAGACAGAGTTCAATCTGTTACTTCTCACATATATGCTTAAATCACAAACACATTTCGACTAAACCCGATAGTCGTAGCAACGTCTCTTGCGTAATCTGTTCATCTGCATGCTGTCTCCTGGTCTAGTTACTATCTACAATATGAAAGTTAATTTGGAAAAAGAAGATATCGAGGTTAATAGCGTGCTGATACCCTGTATATCTATTTGACAGTCCATGTTTTATTATGAGGATATGCTACGAATATTCTTTAGGGAATGTTGACATTTTCCTATGTAGACACCAGAAGCCAGGGGATACAAGTGAAGTGATATTCACCAATGAAAAGAAGATGGGATCTGTGATAGTTCTTTTCGATGGGAACGTTGGCATAAGCTTTTTAAGATGAATTTCCATCTATTCAGATCAAAAGTTCATCTTCTGAACATGAAAAGACGCAGTAAAATGTAGAAATAATGCAAAAGGGAGCATTTATTTATAAGTAGTGAGAAAGAAAAGTAATGTACTTATGAATGAAAAAGAGTAAAAGAAAACTTAACCTCGGTGGTATTTCAACCGAGTACCTTCTGGCCAGCCATCCAACGCCTTATCCCCTCAGCCAGCCGGCTAACTGTGAGAGTATAGCTTCAAAATGATTTCTTTCGACTCCTCAGGTATTTAAGAACAATGTTACCGTCTTCTGATATGTTTTTGTCGCTAAGAAAAAGTTTTCAGGTTGTTTTTTTTTGTTTTGTTTTGTTTTTTGTCTAACTAAACGCGATAATTTCACGGTAAGACTTTGTCTATTGGATAGCCTTTTCGGTTACAAATGGGGGGAAAGAACTTGACTGGCAGCCATGATGCATTGTGAACCATACTAAAAGGATGATAAATCACTCTTTCGCTTGAAGAGTAGATTATATCCATAAAGCATCGGAATCCCATTTAGAAAGTTCACATTTTCAATCCAAAGGAAGAGTATTTTTTTTTTTTTTAGTTGAAAAACACTCCTTTCGATGGAAATTCTTCTCTAAAAGAGTGGTCCCTCTTTTTGCCCTAAGAAAATGGAATATTCCGCTCTTGGGAATTTAGTGTGTACCTGTACCTTTCCAGATTATATTCAAATATCGAAACATTTCGAATCCGTATATACGGTATTTAATTTACACTTAAGTTGAAGTATCAGCTATGGCCTATGCTTGTCACAAGCAGAAGTGATTACATTTCTCGCTATTACTCTTTCATGGAAAGGGGTGGAGAAGGTCCCAGGCCCGCTTGAATATACCAACCCAACATTCATCTAGTTGGATTGAGGAAACCTCAGGAAAACCTGTTTCAGAATGGCAGACGTGAGTGGGTGGGATTCCAACCCGCAATGCTTCGTCAGTCTTTTTTCCCGAAATCAGCGATTGTAACCCCGGAATCGCTGTGGTTGGATCCGAAGTATTCCTGAATCACCAATAATTATGGATGTATGTAGATTCGTTCTTTGAACGATATTATGATTTATATATAGTACATAATGCAGTATTAAAAATGCATTCGTCTTTATAAGCATATATGCAAAACATGTAGATGGAGCTAGCAAGAAGTGTGAAACGCAAAGCGTGCACGAATGCTAACAATTTTTCATTGTTACTAATAGGCGTGTAATGATCGAGGTTGCAGATAGGTATTGTTAACGTTTAACGGAGCTCTTCGTTAGAATCAGTCGTGTGCAGTGGGGCTATTCCGCGTCTTTTCACGCGTGTTTCTTTTATTTGGTGACAAGTGCATCTTTTGATTTTACATCCCCTCCCCCCTACAGCCAGATACACACACACACAGAGCTTGTATTTTCTGGTTGAAATGTACAGTTTGCTGAATAACGTTGAGTGTATGCTAGGTAATCACGAATTGAAGTAATAATTTCGGTTGAACTTTGAATTACAGTGTAACAGCTGGAAAATGGCTGACAAAATGGCTGCTATTCTTCATTGTTGGGGTTTGCTTAATGTATACTTTGCGATCTTATGCCTGCTTAGAACCTCAAATGCCTTGCTTTTTATGAAATCTCGACGATATTTCCATAACCAGTTACTTTTATTTGAAAAGAAAAAGGATTTAAACAGGTTTTGTTCGTATTCCGAGAAATGGGATACGACAAACAATAGCATATGTGATCATATTTTGCGTTATTTCTATATCCCATGATATGAAGAACTTTTTTTTTTTTCCAAGTATTTTTAAGATATGTTGCATGTTTCGGATTCGAATAACTAAAGTTCTAGCTCCTGAAAATTTTACAATATACTCAATTCTAAAATAATCAGTTAATACTATTCAGTGTTTAGGGAGGTGTGTAGGAAGAACTCTGGGGGTGTGCAAGAGACTGTAGGGAAATCTGGTAAAATCTCTGACTGAGAATGAATTACTCTCAAGTTTTATTACGTCATACCCCTTGATAAATTCACGGAAAATGTGAGTGTTAGGGTGCTCGGATACACCACAAAAAAATAAGCATATATCCTCTTTGTTTACATAAACTTTATGCAACGAAATTTATAGAATATTCTATAACTAGAGGGCGGATCGATATGCACGAGACATTTATGCAAATATGCTCTGAAACTGTAAAAATATGCTCTTATAGTATTGAAATATGCACTAAAACATTTCGTACGCGAAAATTTAAAGAAATATGTGATTATATGCCTTAAGGAGCAAAATATGCGCATACACCTAAATTATGCATTTATATGCACTATAAAATCACATAAGATTGGAAGCGTTTGAAGTTTCAATCATGGAGAATATCGAATATTCATGAAAAATAGAAATATGCAAAATCCACCCTCTAATAATAAGTTAGACTAATATCTTAGCTAGAGCTGACAAGTAGATTTTGTACATATTATTAAAACTAAACGTCGAAAACCAAAGAATATTTTTGACAGTCGTCCCGTTTCAAATTGTAAATCCCAGATGGCGCTTGCTGTTCCGTTCAATTACGTTCCGTACGAGATAAGTAGACACTATTTATGATTCACAGCTGAAAACTGAAACAGTGACTTAAATTGTTTGTTAGTTTACACACATAACAAATAATTTCATAAACAAAATGACTATCAGTTGTATCCAAGATAGCTTTAAAAACCTTTGTAATTATAAAATATTTTATAAGCGGGAACGTTTGGTCACACAGAGTCTATATAAATAGGTTATTAGACTTTGTGCTTTACTGCTGCGTACCCAGCCAAGTTTTATATGTGACTTTATGTTCTTCTCTTTCTTTTTTTTTTTTTTCATCGTACACGAATTATTTGTTGAACGAAAATAGGAGGAAAAAAACAGAGGAAAAATCCCTTTCTGTTGTAAACTGTTACCTTTTTTGGTCCGGAGCGATGGTGAATAGTCCAGCCGTTCGTCACGGACTAAGATCCGTGTAATGGGGTGTTTTGTCCTCAACAGGCTCCCCCCATACTGGATGGTCGGGAGAAAGAACACCATCTCCATATTACCACTACCAAAATCCTTTGTGTAGTTCTTCTTCATCTCAGTGTGTGTATGTGTTGTGCTGGTTAAACTATACCTAGGTAGTAATTTAGTAGCAGTTGACAGTAGCATCTTCGGTTCCTGATAATATTGGTTCCACTTTCCACCTCCAGTACGAAATTTGCATATGAAATCGTCGGGAGAAGAATCGAAAGAAAAAAGCATATCGTTCGCGGTTGCACGGTACATTTGTTTCGTTTAAAAATAAATAAAGTGACCGTGATTTATCATCTTTTCTTTTAAAGATATTATACAAATAATAATAATTTCCTTTCAGCTTTTGAATTTATTTATGGCCTCCTGATTCAGGATGGATAGGGTGGGGGAGAGGATGTTGAAAGATAGTCGGCCAGGACCTGGTTTGGAGGTACCATTTGCCTGGTAGGACTGAGGAAATATCCTGGAGAGGCGTCAGTCAGGATAGGCGGCCGCTGGGATCGTTCCCAGGACCTTCCAATTGCTAAGCCAACCCTCTACCAACGGCCGCGTGGTTTGCTTTCAGTTGTTCGTATTTCTGTTTATAGAGTTATTATGTCGATGACAACCAGGCTTAGGATCTTTGTTGAGCTTTGGCCGGTTAATTTTTGTTTATATTCTTAGTGACATTTTCGTTTAAGTTGTTTAACTGACAATTTGTGGACGGAGTCCGTCTCATCTCAGGGATGAAGTAACTTCCATGAGTGAAGTTGGCGAAGGTAGCTACCAGACCATTAAATGAGGTACCATCCCGGCCTTCGCCTGGCAAAACGTAGGAGAACCCTGGGAAAATTTAGTGTAGGATAGCCGACTCAGTGGGACTCAAACTCCGCTTGCCTGTTCATTGTTTTGTTTTTCTCTTGCACAGAGACAACCCTATTGAAAAAAAGGATGTGTCCCAATATGGACGCTTTGTTATATTTCACTTCAACTGCTTAGAATTTCCAGACGAGAGCATAAAGAAAAACAGGAAGTGCAAGGAGCATTTATTATTTCAAAGTTTAACTACGACAGGCAAGTCTGATGAATTGGAACGACGGATACGATATATCAGCAGTTAGAAGCAATTATTTAAACACGCTCATAACTTATTAAGACGATGAAGTATTATTTTTCGATGACTCCTCTATTATTTTTTGTACGCTTTCAGTTGGTCAAAACAATTTTCAGTCATATAAGACTCTAGCGAATTAATGTAATTGCAAAGTTAGTAACTATATAACAAAGTTCAGATCATCCGGGTAATAAGAGACAATTGTGATATAATATCATTTTAATTTAGATAGATTTTGTGTTTTTTATGTCCTTTACTTATCTACGGCTCGGGCCAGGGGAGGGGCAAGGATTTGGGAAGGTGTCGGCCAGGGCCTATGTTGAAGGTGCCATCCCGGCATTTGACTGATGTGACTGAGGAAAAACCTCAGTCAGGATCGTCGGCCGCTGGGATTGAACCCACGACGTCCTGAATGCTACGCCAATGCTCTACTACGGAGCTACGGCGGCTCGGTTAATGGATTTTGTGTAGTTTTTTTTTTTTTTTTATTGAGTGAGAATATCACTTTTTTTTTTCTAATTATGTTTACTTACTAATAAGTTAATTGCAGTCTCGACACAAGCCATCATGCTTTGCAAATAAATTTCATAAATGAAATGCGCAGACGAAGATTGAAACGTGGGTTGCTTTATTAAAAGGCAGCGAATATTTCTACTCGAATATGAGGCACTACAAAAGTGTTCGGCCCATAAAATCTTCCGAGAACTTTGAAGTAGACATATTTTTAATGCCAACATTGCACGTACCCATGTACTAAACTTCTGACTTCAGAATTACGTGCAAGACTTATAGACTGATGAAACGTTCGCAATTCAGGGTAAAGCGTTCAGTGCGTTGTACTCCTCGACCTTGGGGGCAGATTATCTTTTTTTAAATATATATATATATATATATATATATATATATGGATTGATAGATGGATGATGGTTTACCAGCTGACCACGAAGTCTGCTAAAAGAAAATGAAAGAAAAATGCTAGGTTTGTTGTTGGACTTGACGGAATGTCTGTGTGGCGCCAAAGTTTCTTCCTACCTGAGTGGCTCCCTCCCCCTCCTTTCTTTCAGCCATTTGAAACTCAAGAAGAAACGTGCAATTCTGCATCCCCCATTATTATGAAAGTATTCACATTGAAAACAAAATGGACGAAGAATTTCGAAGCATTGGTTTTTTTTTTTTGGCCACAAAAATCTGTTGAAAACAAAGCAAAAATGTTCCTGCTATTCTGCTTGTTGGTCATTCGCCTGTTCACCGTTTTGTTTAGCAGTTGTTTATTGTGGACCTAGTTTCATTTCTTGTCTTTGGGGTGAGTGTCACTTTACAATAAAAAAAAGTACTGGAGTTTGATCCCCGGTATGAACATAAGTGGTTCGGACTTTACTGTAATGTCCATCGCATTGAAGGCAATGGCAGGCCATCATATACGCACTAAATATGCGAAATTGTCGGCAATCTCGACTCTCCAGATTTTCCAGTCTCTCGGCCTTGGGGGAATTTCCCACTCTCCAAACTCCCCAAAGTATAGGCAATTCCCGATTTTGGAGGTTTCTCGAGGTCTTTAATTCTTGATTTCGTGATCCCGATTTCTTGGAAATTACGGACTTCTCGGGAATTTGAAAGGTCGGGAATTGCCAATGCGGGATTTCCCGAAATTAGGTACAGAACTTCCCAAAATTCGTGACTTCGTGATATTTTTTCCCCCCGATTACTTTCTTGAAATTTCGGGTACGCGAATACAGCTAATGCTTAGGCTACCGTTCATCTTTGTATTTCACTTCCGATTTTCTGTCTCCGCGCGAACGAAGAACGGGAAATTAACGGTCGAAAGTGTAGATACAATTTCAAAAATCGCTTAGCGCTGTTGATGGAAAAATGCTCGAGCAGAATGACTGATGCGAACTTTGTTAAATAGTGTATTTTGGTGCTATTTGGGTAACTAAGGACTGCATCTACAAGGTATTACATTTTCAAAATTCGGAGACACACATACCTCAGCTGGGATTCGAACCAAGTGGACGCTAGCATAAAACATACACTGTAAAACATTTTGGAAACGTTGTTTTATATAGCTAGTAAAGTTTCTGATACATGCAAGTATTTGTAATGTTCTTGATATGTCTGAAAGGTGTCGATAAAAATCACCGAGAGATTTATTTTGCATGGTTGGAGTAGGTTCTCATTTCTCCCTTCCAGTGTGATTTTCGCACATGCGCAGAAAGACAAAACAGTTTCTTAACGGAATCGAACATGTAATTTTGATCAAGTGTTTGCTGCCGCCATTTTAAGCACGTATTTTAAAGAAATGGGAAACATTCTCAGTGAATGGCGATTGCGATCTCTACTTCTTGACAAATAGAAAAAGTTATTAAAATTCGGAGTACTTTGTTGATATTTTCGGCGTTCGGGCAATGTATTCGTGACGTTCTATACTGTTTTGATGTGCTGATTTCTTCACTGTTATTTTAGTCCAGTCACTAAAACACTAGACCTCTAACTAAAGAACCTGTGTTCAAATCTCGTTTGTGGCTTCTATTTTTATTTCTGTTTCTACAACCTGTAAGGTGGATGTTTGTTATTAACCTTGTTAAAGGAATTTCCCAGACAACCATAGTTGCCTAACTTTCTTCAGGAATGTGTCAAAACAATTTTAACAGTGTAGGCTGTCCAATCCAAAGGAGAGAGTCTCTTTCGACCATTGTTGTCCCATGCCTTGATTTTTTTATGGTCATCTGTCCCGATCTGTCGTCCTCTGTGTTAAGATAGATTTGCCAAAGCGGAAGAGAAGTGCTTACCCGATGAAGAGATCAATACAGTTCACTTAGTTTATGCATTGTGTGTTGCTGGTATGCTTTTAGTTAAATCGTTTTTCTTAGCCAGATCGCAAAACTTGGCAACGTTGTAAGGATTTGCTCCTTGTGGTGTTTCTACCTACCCGGTCCCTCTTTCTTCGCATTTGGTTACCTGTCTCTGTTGCCAAATCACCTTTCTCAATCCCTTGGCGAAGAGGAAGGGAACAAAAAGAAAGAGAAGAAAAAAGGAAGCGCCGATGGCTGAGATAAATTTGTAATCAAAGTACCGTATGTTTTCAACATGTCTTCTTTTAACATTTTTGTCTGTTGAGTAGTCGTTTCCCTGATCCATCCCCCAGACCACCACAACCAAAGTATGAGTTAGCAGAAGGTTTCTTCTTTTGGTCACATATTTTATTTGTAGCACAAATGTTGGCATGTGTGTTTAAGAATGCTCCAGAAATTAAGACTTTTCTTTTTTTGTACATTTGTAACTAAAACACATACACATCACAACTCTTTATGTTCTGTTCGATCTTCTGTAAAAATTACACTTCTTGTACGTTCTCGTGTGTGTTCATTGCTCCTAAATCGTACATAATAGAACTTTTGATGGTTTGCATTATATATGTACGATTTTCTACAGTGCTTATACGTATTACTTATGCGTAAGATCATTAATACTGTATCTTTTTTTACTGGTATTTGCAATGTAATCGATGGAAGTAAGTTTGTGTCTTTGTGATACTGTAAATAATTATGACGATTGCTTTCTGTGCGTGGACACGGGTTTATTTCCCATCGGAGTCCGTTGAACGGAGTCCATTTTACCAAAAACTGTAGGTCCCGTGCTCAGAAGCTCAGCAGCTCCTTTAGGATTTTAATAAAAATTCAGTGAGCTGCAAGTACTAATTATACTGAGTTTGTTATTAAAAGTATTCAAGTATTCTTACGTTATATGACTTACAAATAAACAAAAGCAAGCCATAAATATGTGAACTAATTGTTTCGAAATCTTTATAGGTGAAGTTCAGAAATTTCTCTGGTAATTTTGTATGGATATCAAATACTAGTGTTGGCCACGACGCGAGATTGAGGCTGTCTCGTCTCGATAATTTCTTGTGCAGCTTATATCTCGTCTCGAAAAGATGTATATTCTATGTTACGAGAGTGCTCTAACTCGTCTCGTGGGCAACACTATCAAACATAGATGCGTTAGTTTTTCTTACACTTACTAAATTTTTCCAGTAACATTTCATCCAATTAACTATTACGTCCTAATATGAACTGACCAATCACATTCCTTGTCAACAATCAGACTCAAACCTCAGTACAATGTTATTATTTATTTTTTTTTACCTTCAAAATTAAAACTGAAATAAGTAACACGTGTCAAAGAAATTTACTAGGGATCTCATCACATGTGCTGGCATCAGATCACGGATTCCGCCAGGATTTTCAGATTGAGAGGGAGTGTAAAGTCAAAATTGGGAGGGTGTAAGTGGAGTTTCTCATAGTTTTTTTTTTACTATCGATTTTTGACAGTAAAAATTTTGAACTTGGGGGATTCTCTCGAGGATTTCGAGCTGTCACACCCGAATAAGGGGTCTGTCAGAATCATTGCACTGGATTGATGGAAATTCCGTCAAGAGGAACTTGGATGTGTGTTACAGTGGGGTTTGCGACAATCCCTACTTATTCTTTTTTTTTAAACTTATGTGTAAATTTGGTTTCTTTCAATAATTTACTGGTATTAATGTAAGTGCTTGTTTTCTGATGTAATTTTTACTATTAGCAGACATTTTCATTTCAACCTCTTTTTTTTTTTTAATTCTTATTATTAACAGGTCTTGAAAACAAAAATATTACTGATTCTTTACAACTGATGGAACCTTTCATTCAGGAAACGAAGCTGTAATTACTGAGGAAGATACAGAAAAATACACTCGTGTCTATAAGGAAAGCAGCAACGCTAAGTGCCATGCTTTCTCTCTCTCTCTCTCTCTCGCTTACAAACGAAAGAGACCTATATACAATTATCTATATTATGAGCTTTGGCTGTTGCTCTTAAACGTCTATGTTTTCACAAACTTCATGCATGATGTTATTTCTTCGAATCAGCATTTCTTAGAAATACAGCAAAAGTGTTTTTTTGCTGCATTTTCCCTTTCATTTTAGTTTTTCTTCCTGCGAAAAAAACAACCGAAAGGTTTGCTTCTTTCTTTCTCTCTCTCTCTCTCTCTCTCTCTCTCTCATTCTATTCATTTGTTATACCTCGTTTGTGCGTGTGTATGTAGTCATACGTGTATGTGCGCGCGCTCCTTCTTCTTACGCACGACTGCGTGATGTTAAAAAATTCGTAAATTAAGGATATGGCAGTTTAAAAAATATTTTTTTTCGTTTTTTTTTATAGTTTATTCTAATTTGTAGGTAAACATTTTTTGTACAATTATCATGAATGTATATATGTTTATTTTTGTGAACAAACGATGAATTTTTTGATTGCTTAAAGTGCTAGAGTCTTAAACAAGAAATAAGTACTCGTGATCTTGAAAGGATCTTTTCAGTAGACTGGTAATTATGGTGAAAAAAAAAAACCGAGTGGCTAGCGCTCTGGCTTTCGGTGCGACAGTTTCCATAGTAAATCCCCCATAGGAGTTGCCAATTTTGGTGTTGACGAAGGGGAGCTCTTACCATGGATTCTTCCAGACTCCCCCAGGAGTGGGGAGTGTCTCCCCTCTTAATCGTCCAACACGTCCCCAACTTTAAAATTTATGCTGTTAGAAATCGACAGAAACCCTTCAAAACTCTACTTACACCCCCAAAACTGAAAATCCTGGTAGAATCTCTGGCTCTAACGTTGAGAGTGAGTACCTATAATTACCGCAAGTGAAGGTTGAAGTCTTATCAAGTTATCAGATTAACAACAACAAGATAAAGGCAATGCTATTTAACTCAAATCAGCTTTCTTTGAGTCGCTAAAGCGAATTCTTAAAATGGAGAAAGCTTATAAGCTAAATAGGTCCTGTCTATTGTAATATCAGCAAATGGAAGAAAACTGGTTGGTCTCGTAAGAATAAAATCTGAAGTCAGTATTTTCATACCTGCTTTAATTTAGGCCGCTAGCCTGCGCCAATTGCAAACAGATGGACATAACTAATATAACAAATAAAATAACCACTGCCGTTACAGACCGAAAGGTCCTGAGCCTACCCCAATGCCATCTGTCCGCGATTGGTGGAACTGCGTCCACCTGAGTGACGGCCGTGTGGTCAGTACTGCGCGCACCTTGATCACGGACAGGCGTATTAGGAGCTTCCTAGACCAAGTGGTCGTCACGTCTTTATTCACATGACTCCCCAGTTTGCCTCACGACGCTGGGTGGACGCCGAAAAGTGGGGTGCTCCAGCCGAGATTTGAACCCGGGACCACGCGGACAAGGAGTCCAAAGCTCTAACCATTAGACTGTGGAGCCCCCGCACATAACTAATATACAAGAGCACATTTGTTTTTGGTCTGCTAAAAGAAAAAAATCTTGTTTTAAATTCTTCATAATAATTCTGATTTTATGTAATTTATTCCAGGTGGCAAAATTTTATCTACAGGTATATGAATAACGCGTTCTAAAGAATGTTGAATGCTCGATAGTGAAAGTGGTTTTAGTACTCTGTCTGTGAGTGATGCTGAGTCTAAATGTACAGTAAGATTCATATAAAATGGCAGTACATGTGATTATAGTTACGTCCAAATCAATTCCGTACACAGCGGTTAACTATCTCGTTCTCTAGAAAATATCTGTCTGGAAAATATCACTGAGTTTTAAGCGGCCTAAATGTTTTTTTTCCTTGGAGGCGGGGGGGGGGGGGGGGAAAATGTTTTAACTTCGTATTGTCACCCTGTAACGGAGAACAGTACCTCAATGGAATATGATAAAAACTGACTTCAGATTTAAAATCTGCGAGTATGATTTAGGTTGTGGTTTTCAATCTGGGGATGATGAGAGCATTCTTTGTCTTTTTTTTTTAATAAACACATTTCCATGAAACTGTACATATTATACTATTATGAGGTCTATGGCAGAGCTAGCTAGCGGATGGCTTCAAAAGCACGTGCTTCTGTACAAAAACCCATTAGTTTTAGCGCTGCTAGAAATGGGGAAGCGCGCTAGGTCTATCTATTATGAAGTCTGTGGTCACACAAGGCAAATGCCGGGATGGTACTTTCAAATAAGACGCTGGTCGACTTATTCCCACATTCTTTCCCTTCCCCTATCCCGGCCTGAGCCTTAGATGCCTAAAGGCCATAAATAATGACGAGGGTTCGCCTTATATTTATACCTATTTGTACTTCTTCTTGACTGTTTCTTGCAATAATAACAATTGTACAAAGCGCTCTCCTTTCGGAAAAGAACACTGCAGGATATATATGTAGCGATGATTACCTTGTAACTCTCACTCCCTCTGTCTCTTTCTCAAAAGTTGTAAACGAATATACTGTTCTTTTGACCTACTTATTACTTTAGTTTTACGTCGTGAGCACTTTTCGGATAATCACAAAGTTCTTTGCATCATAGAATACAAATTACTTCTTCTAATAAGTATCTCTGAATAAACAGGGAGGTTAAGATTTTTACTACTACGTAATGGTACAGTGCGAAGAGGTAAAGATCGAAAAGGATTGGGGATGGGTGTCTTACACCGAAATAATATCAGCAGTTTCTTTTCAGCTTTTGGGGTTTTACAATACGTTTCGATTATGTTTAACAGACTTAATAGTTTGATTATGCGTTGTGTTTTCGTTCTGTCATTAAGATTTTTTTCCCCTCGAAATTTCTTATGTATTTTTTTCTCGTATTAATCCTTGTATTTATGCTCAGTTTATACTCAGAGAGAGAGACAGGCAGAGAGAGAGAGAGAGAGAGAGAGAGAGAGAGAGAGAGGAGCTACAGTTCTTTTTTTAAAGTACAAGGTGATATATTTTTCGTTCTTAAACTTGAAAGTTGAGGTCTTACGTTCTCCTTAGTAAATTAACTCTGTCTTATTTCTAATTAAAGCATTAGAAACCATTGCTCAAGGTTTTCGAAATTGGGATAATGCCTACGGCATAAAGAAGTACCGAAGTTTTATAATTTTTTATTCTTACGCGACAGAAAATTAGTTCTGGAAACTTATAACAGTTCTAAACACATATTATTTTGTAAGTTTTGTATCTCATCGTTACTTGACTAACGATGTCATTATCCCATTAAATCTTCGACTGTAGTGTTCTTTGGCAAAACATCAGTCCTTCTATAAATGCAGGCTAACGTGATTTTTGTTATAGAAATATATTTGTCCTTGGACTTTTCTTTTCCTCTGTTAATTTCCGAATATTTTCTACTGCTTCTTCGAAAGTAACTTATTTTTTTTTAGTGTCCCGTCTTCAATACTTTGAAAAACAGATGAACGTTATTCGGTGTTGCCAGTTTCATCTACTTTGTATCCCCCCACCACTTGTTTGATACTTACCACCCGCATATCCCATGCATTCATTGTTACAATTGACTAGAATCTTACCAGGAGCGTATCCTGTGGGCTGGCTAGGCTACCACCACGACCTAACCTTGTTCTCCTAAGCTTAGTACAATGCGGACATATTTGTTACAGAAACTGACGGATGGAAAATTTCCTGAGTCTTCAGTTTGTACAGTCTGGTTGCATTCACAGCATATGAGCGTATATTTTAAAGTAATATATCGAATGCTTGTTACTGCCATTTTGAGCAGCGTGTCGGACTTAAAAAGTACACCCATTAGCCATTTTGTATGAATCTGAGTTTAAATTGCACTAATGGGCTAAAATAAACACTGTTAAATACGTATATTGAAATCTGTTACAACTGAAGCACATATATGCATATTGTTGTATGTTTAAAAGAAACTGTGTTGACATTTCTTGATTCCAAATGGAAATGAATTGTGTACTGGAGGAACGATATTTTGGAGAAGCAGGGGTTCTAATTTAAGCTATAACAAAAATGTGAGACTAATTGCACACATAGTAAAAGAAGAAGGAATGCGCTGGTTTCTAAACGCGCTGCAGTTGATAATTTTTGTTGATAGTATTTTCCAGAATTTCATTGACACACCAAAGTAGTGTTTTGATAGTGGTGACGTCTCCATGAGAATAGGATACAATATGCAAGACTTTCCGTACACTCTCCAGATCTTTTCCTAATACTAAATGAAGTGAAACTAACCCGCACGAATATATCTTTAAAAAAGGGTTTATACAACCTCCCTACCCCCAGTTTCAAAGCTCTGGCGAAATCCCTGCATGAAGAGATATCCTGGGTACTCGGTCTTCTCAAATTTGTAATATCAGTATTGTAAGTTATGAATTTCGTATCGAAAACCCGACCCTGAACTGCCCAAAAGAAATCTATGGATCCATGATTGCAGAATAGTGTCTCGGAATAATATCCCCAGTATTGAGTTTATCCGAGAAAGTATAAAATTAAGCATAATTACTAGAATCATCGCGAGAAGCTTAGTGCAGATTGAGCGCCTTACCAGTTCTAACCAAACTACTGAGTTACGGGAATTCAAGATTCATTTGAGACAAGTCCTCCACCTAACAAATCACCCCTCCTGACCTATCGTTCAGCTGCTTACTGTTGCTGACTTGCTGTGCGTAACAAGACGGATTCTTGAAGTACGGCGACGCAAGGATGATGGAAATGAAACCACGCGTCTTTCAAAGAAACAAGGCCGATATCCTTCTGCCAATAAAGGAAACCTTTCGTCTCCTACTCCTACTAAAAACTAGAAGAATTTTCTGCAAATATACTCAGAATTTCTCTTGGATACCTAAAAGGTCAGGTTCAGGTCGAGCTTCCCGACATTCTGTGCGTACTAGTGACCATGAAAGAACAATCTTATAAAGGGAAATGTCATTCACTGCAGGTTGATTCGTGATTCAAGAAATCCAGGTCCATCTCATCTCCCTTTTCATGTGGAGAATAACGTGTTGCCTCTTTTGGTTCAGTAGCCCTTCTGTTAACGGTGAAAGGAAGAATATGGTGAAGAAGAAGTCCGATGAAGAAGATGAAAAGAGAAAAAGAATGAAAAGAAATCGAATGGAACGGGCAGAATAAAGGTAACACAAGTTCACCAACTTCGCATATCATTTGGAAAAGATTTACAGTGTGTTAAGATAATCCCGGTACACGATTTATTGCATTGTCCTTCAGCGTTGTTACATCAGCATTTACTAACCCTTGTTATATACTTCTTTCTCTTCCTCTCTCTTGTCCCTTCGTCTTGTCTCCTTTGGAAGGAAATCACAAACGGAAGAGGAGAGAGAAAAGGAACTAAGTTCTCGACTCGCGGATGCATGCATGTGTATATATACGAATGTCTTGCAGATTGGAGAAGAATTTACTCACGATGTGTAACTGGTCTTTTTCAGGAACGTAATTTTTGCACACGTCACTAGGAGCCAGCAGGAGATGCAATGCTTGCTTGCTCTTCGACTTCATGTGTTTTACAACTTTGTCTATTAAAATGTTATTTGTGCTGCTACATGGAAATGAAGCAACATGGTGCCTTCGTAGGTAATCGTGTTTCTTTTGGGAAGGTTTAGGTTGCTCTGTGGCTTCCGCTTGCCAGTGAGACTGAGGGGTGGGTGGAGGAAGAAGACAGGACAAACTGGAATACATGGAAATTTGTCTTTAAATTTGTTTAATTTCTGACTTTTGAGACTAGAATACATTATTCCCTTCTGGTCTGATAGTGAATGATGATGGCTGTGGAACGCACTGTTCAGATAACTTGACAGGATTTTTCCAAATTGTTAACATGGTCTCGCCGAGGGAGTGTCGAGATTATACGTGGCGGTAAGGACTCGACAGGCACTATCTGGTAGACTTCAAGGAAACCTATGTGTCTGTAGATTAATAAAGGAAAGAAGGAAATCCGTAATTAGAAAGATAAAATGTTGCATTTCGAATCGTATATACGAGCAATATTTACAAACCGAGTTCCGTTTTCATTACCACTGCGGTCTCGATGTTGCGTATGTGTGCAAAGTTTGTTGACTGTTTGGTGAGGTACCGTTTGTATCCATTCCAAAAATGTTTACTTATTGTGACGTGTGTTTATAATACTTTAAAAACAATCAAGGAGCCTGACGCATGTGAAATATGGTGTGTATATAATCCGTTTCTTGAAGTCGATTATATCCTCCGCTCCCCATCCTCCTAGAGCTCAAACCTAGCGCGAAACGATTTTCATGTGTTTCTAGCATGCATAGGTGTACATTTGGACCCGACCTTGCGATCGAACTTCAACCTTGAGATCACTCAACCTCACGTTTGAGGACGAGGTCAAATAAGGTTGAAGTTGGGCCTGGCGAGAATCAACACCTCTGGTTCCTAGTTCTGAAACGACCTGCTAGTCTGCAGTTCCACAATTAGGACAAAGAAGCCGTTACTACGTTGATTGCATCCTAAGTGGCATCATTCTACGATGAAGGGATACAATACCTACTGCCCTCCCATCGTAAGTATTGAATAATGGTGGAAACTATGATGAAAATTAGGGAAACGACGTTGGAAGGTGCTGTGTATATGATTTGCTTGTTAATTGTACCATGGTGTATGGTGAACTAATGCAGAATTAAATTCCTAGCAGATTAAAAACGAACATAATTAACTGTTGCAGTATTCTCCAAATCTACCAAACATTACGTATAAACAAACAATTGGCTATTTAAGCCAGTGATGTTTATTTGGTATGTACATTCATTGACTTGGTATGTAGATACCTTCCTACTCGCATTTATGACGTAATGTAGACAATGGCACAAGTTACAATATGTCGACGTGAACTGAAACTACACGATGTGTAAACGTACGAAAAGACTTCTTGACAACCTTTGGACTAAAGACGACATGAAAACAGGAGCATAACGTACACCAATCTCGAAATGGAAGAACGACACAGGAATAATTGAGATTCGAAATTCACTCTCAAGAATAACAAGAATAATGTGACTAGAACATTACTGAAATGATTGCATACGTCAGTGATTTTACCACACGGCAGAAGGCAATATAAATGATATGTAAATATATTCTTGTGTTTTCTTGGTAGTCCATAGAAACTTACTTTGTGCGGGTTAATCCTTGTAGTTTATTGGAATTCACGAAGTGTGTTTGTTGTCAACTGAAAATCTTACTTGTCTACACTATCATCGATTTCTTCCCTTGGACTCTTCAGTGATGCAATGAGCCAAAACTTGCTGAATTCTGACTTTCGTCCTAGTCGACCACGTATGAAGGGTACAGGCAAAGAACCGAGGACGTCCATTGCGCGCCTAACAAATAATAAACAATGACAGCTAATCGCTAAGAAAGTTTCAATCCAGAAATGCAAATAATCACCAAGTTATAACGTTTTTTTTATAATATTAATGTATTTAATGTATTTATTTATTAAATAACGGTTTTAATAATATTAATAACGTTTTTTATAATATTAAATAACGGTTTTTATAATATTAAATAACGGTTTTTATAATAATAAATAACGGTTTTTATAATATTAAATAACGGTTT
>JAGDQP010006768.1:17165-70564 GCA_022664845.1 Lepisma saccharinum | reverse complement strand
TCTAATCATTCCTAACCTCGGCTGGTAACCTTTTCTTAACGAGTTTACCCCTTTGTATAGATCTCGTATGTTATTTGTCTTCCCGTTTTCCTCAATCTCCTGAATCTTCTGCGTCAGATATTCTCGCTATTTGTTTCTGAACCTGCGTGTGGCGTTTCGTTTCGCGTTACTGTAGTGGTTGGTATTTGCTTCACTTTTATTACTTAGCCATCGTTGCCTTGCTTGTTTTCGTTCCTCATGAAGTTTAATGCATTCTTCATCAAACCAAGGTTTGTTTTTCTGTTGTTTCTTCTCACCTACGCGTTCCTTCGCTGCGCTCTTAATTGTTTCACGAATTGCCTCCCACATCTTACTTACATCAATTTCATTATTAATATCATCATTATTATTACTCGAGTCGGCTAGGATTTCGAACCTATTTGAGAGTTCGAGTTGGTAATCTGCTCTTATGCTCGGATTATTTAATAGTTTCACTTCGAATTTCAGTTGTTTTGATCCCTTGCTTTCTCTGTTCGCGATGCATAACTTTTCCCTTACTTTTGTGATCACTAATTGATGGTCGGTGTCACCTTCCGCTCCTCTGTACGACCTAACGTCCATTATGTTGGTGTGTCTTCGTCTGTCTACTATTACGTGATCGATCTGGTTGAGAGTTTTGCCGTCCGGAGATACCCATGTGTATTTGTGTATGTCTTTGTGTTCAAAGTACGTGCTCTTTACCAGTAAGTTTTTCGAAATCGCGAAAGTTATCAGTCTTTCTCCATTGTTGTTGGTCTTTTCGTGAAGACTGTATTTGCCTATAGTAGGTCTATATTTTTCTTCCCTCCCTACCTTTGCATTGAAATCACCCAACACAATTTTCGAATTATACTTCGGTAATCGGTCAAACAACCTTTCTAGCTCATCGTAGAATATATCTTTGTCGTTATCAGTAGCCACCTCGGTCGGAGCATAGACGTTTAATAAAACCGTGTTATTCTTAAGGATACTATTCTTAATGAGGAACCCTGTTCCGAAATCGTGAGACTGTGTTCCCCCGTAGTAGAAAGTGTACTTGCCCTGTGGGATGCTATCTTGACCCTCCCACCGAACTTCTTGTATCGCTAATATGTCTAGCTCGTACTTCTCGGTCTCGTGTACCACCACCTGAAGAGCGCCCGTTTGGTATAATGTTCGTACGTTCCACGTTCCTATTCTAAGGTCTTTCTTAATCCTGTTCATAGAGCCCCCTGAAGCAGTCCCAGCCCGGAGATCCGAATGAGGGACTAGTTTACCTCCGGAATATTTTACCCCAGGAGAATCCATGAACCATCTGTTACTATTTCTTGACATGTTTAAGCGGTGTAGAGTTGTCAGCTCTACGACCATGATTCACTCTAGTTCATCGTTTTATTAAATATAAAACAACTCACATTTCCACAGCTTTAAGCAAATTTCTTAAAGGAATTAATTGTAAAAAATTACTCAAAGATAACCAATTGTACTTTCTCTCAAGGCTTGTCCTCTCATCTTATTCTGTGCGTTATTTATTTATATTGCATTTATAAGTTGATCTGCTAACTGCATTCTAAGTTCATCTGAGGTGCAGTGGATGGTGTCCTTCGGCGAGCACAACTTGTAGGACTAGTTACAGGTTCGATATTAGCCTCGTGGATCTGAACGAATCCATGAAAAGCCTTGAGCAGTATTTGAGACCAGAGAGGCTAAAATGTTTTCTGCAACTATGAATATTACTACAACACATCATCAGATGGACGGTCTGAGTCAAAGCTCCCTAAAGGCTATCAATAAGGTCAAGGTTAAAAAAAAAATAAGTAGATGGAAAGTAATTTTTTGTTCTCAGCTCATTTTCTTTCAGCTACGGTTAGTTCTACAAGCTCCAGTTGGAAACAAGTATTATAAATGGTACCAGTTGCAAAGCTTGTTTTCTTTGCGTAGTTCATTTCCTGTCCCTAGATGTCACGCTTGTTGCACACAAATAACATGGGTGATTCAGAGACGAATATTAAATAAAACTAATGTCCAAAACTCAACCAAAGAAAATGAAAATTTACTGCGGAAATTCCTTGTATAGTTTCTTTGCCTGACCTTTTTTTTTTCTCTCAACGAATGCTGGGAGAAGTTGAAAGATAAAAGATATTGATGAAAATATTCTCTTGGATTCCATAGGCATCATCACCAACATTAATTAAAATAGGTAATTAATGTAACATGATTATAATCAGAGTTAATAATGACTTCACCTACAGGATGTCCCAGAAGTAACGAGGCAACTGTGTATAATCGTTGATCTACGTTGATTGAACTTGGTACACTTAGAAATAGAAATAGACATGGTTTGAAGGAACAGTATGATTAGCGTTAGTATTAGCACATTGGGATTGGAGCCACATATCATTAATATTTTCCCAATCAGCAACGCAAAGGAGGGAGTCTGTATCAAGCACCTCAACATAACTTTCTCCTCTTACTGTTCTTTGATAAAAGAACGGTCCAACGAGTCATGTTGCACAAATTACAACTCACACGCAAACTCTTGAAGTGTTAACTTCTACCTCAATAATCTTATGAGGATCAGAATGTGCCCGTAAACACTATTATGTCTGTGTTTAAAGATTGCCTCATCAGCCCATAATATTTTGTATGAAAAAGTGTTATCTTCTTCATATTTCGGAATAAACCGTTCACAAAATTGAACTCTTCTGTATGGATCATCCTCAGAGGTAGCATGAAGAAGGAGAGGATGATCCTGGTTTACAATAGTTGGCAATTTATAATAATTGCCCAGTATAATCCTAAAAATATGAATAGTTTCATCACAATAAAATGCATTACGCATAAACAAATGTGTAGTTACCTATACGTACAATAGGAGCTAATTTAGGCCGCGAAGAAGAACACAATAAATGTGTCTATTTTGTTGATATATATTGAAGAAATCTCAACCAGAAAGAAATTTCGTGGTTTGTTCGCTTGGGCCGCACCTAAAGTGTACGGAGTGTAGAACAATGTCAACGAATGTGACGTCACTGTGTCTATTCGTGCAACAAAGTGCATCGATCGATCGATCGCATAGAAATGTTAATGACAGACCACAATAGATTCACCTTGTCTAGAGATCTAGAGTCTAGAGACCTGCCTACGGGCAGAATACACATCACCATGATTATAAACAAAATGTGAGCAAAAAGGGTTTCCTAATAATGATAAACGTGTCGAAGAACATCAGTCTCGGGGACTAATATTCCTCATGTCATAACTGGGAACAAGTGATCGTGATAGTGTTTCTTGTGTTAAAAGCTATGTGAATCGCGTCTAATGAAACAAAAATCTATCCTGACTTTAGCTAACTAGTCCGTGAAGTTTTTAACATGTTGAAAATGGGTATAACGAAAAAAAAAGTCTGACTTGTCCGCGAAATGCATTGAATGTTGAAAAAAAAAAAAGATAGTGCTGGCCGGGAATCGAACCTGATTCCCTGTGTAGCAACTCAACACGCTCTTCATTAGGGTCCAACCGCCACCGACTTCCCAGCACTTTGAAACTCGTTATAATAATAGATGAAATTGCGGGAAGGTGAGGAATGATACTGCCCTGAGTACCACCAGTTGAAGAAGCATTGAAAATTCACCTTCAGAAAGACACGATTACCTCCCCGAACTTCCTCTTTATATATTACTTAACACTTCTTCAGAACAAAAGAGAATATCAGAAAAAAAATGCGTACAATGAAATGCTGAACATTTTTCAAACAAACAAAAAAGTCGAAGGTAATAGCTTTTATAAAAAATCATCATAAATGATACGTTACATCATCCATGTGCTCAGTCCCCCACCCTTGAAGATGAAATATTGTAAGTAAACTGACGTCCACGTTCGAGGCTCATTTTCTCCTGTAATCAGCCGGTGAGATTATCTTCCACGGTTTAATGAAAGTTGCAGACATTTTCTTTTCTGTACCGTTTACTGTTGGAAAGTGCTTCACGGTGACCTCATCCAGCCTATTGTCCTCTGACCTTTGTATTGAAGCCCCCGCCTCGTGCTGCGGGTAACGGGCTACGACGAAAAGAATGGAAGATGCAGTTGATTCGTGACAGTAAGATCCTGATGTCCGTTAGATAGATTTTTATTTTGTTTTTGACTTTCACTAAATGTGTTGTCTCATTATCATACTGAAAACACGTCTTTTTAAATCTTTGAATGCCTTGTTAAGTATATAACAGTTACAAGAAGAGCTGATAAATTGTTCTTGTTAAAGATATGTACAAAAAAAAATCATTGCTAGCGTTTTCTTGAAAAGTAATTGTTGCTGAATCAATGTTAACGAATGTAAGTTTGGAAGGGATTATTCGCAGAAGTCAATTTTTCGAAATTTTGGTTCTTACGCTGTGACTGGAGAAGTTGGTTAGACCGGAAAACCACATCCGTGTTTTCTTGAGCTGCACCAAGCAAAAGGTGCCTTCATCATCATAGTAGCAGCATTCTTTTCATAGCGGTAGGATCTGTGAAGCAAGTTTATCCGCTTGCATTTGTTTTAAACTTGTGCTTTCCTTATTTTTTAATACGATTTTTCTTCCGAAATTCTGATAGATTTCCTTCTAATTCCCTTTTCCTAAATTTACATTAACGGGATAGACATGTATCTAGGGATGTTGATCCTCAGCGAACACTATTACGGAAAAAGAGACGAGAGAAGATTGTCCGAATCTTAGACTACATACCATCCGGCATTCGTCTTGTGAGACTGATGATAATGGTTGCAAACCTCAGTCAGGACCAGAGGCGTTTCCTCCCTGTAGGCACGGAGAAACTTCCTATAGTTAAAACAATGTAGATAACTTGGTAATAAAAATAATGTTGACGTATATAATTGACGTATATCTTGATAATTAGGTTAAATCAATCTGCAATTGGCAATTCTGATGGTGGAAATTGATGTCTTGACGTATAGTAGTGAAATATCAAACGCGCTAGTTTTTATCGTCTGCTTCTCGAATATTCCTTCGACAACAGAAGTAGCGTCCCCGTTTCTTCACACAACCCATATATTCCATGTAACTTATACACCCAGGCGCTGGGAAATTCATACTCAGTATTAGCGAGTTTAACACGAAATGAGGTGTCGTGCTTTTCGTCCAACAGAACATCGCCGACTACGATCTCTCTAAGAGATCGTAGTCGGCGATGAACAGAACGAGCAGGAGCAGGACGGTCGGCTGCAGAACTGATCTGTGATCTGTGAAAGCATGAAGAAGCCACAAAGCGATAGCTAATAGGTAAATTGCAGTGGACCTTCGGAGCGGTAAACAAGTCGTGACCCAATGACGTACTGAAGTGTTTCAGTAAAACGTGTTTTGAGTGGAGAAGGCTAAGCAAATGAAAAGGACCTGCCGGCTATAGTCACCAGGTTAAAAATGGCCTCATAAATCAAGGTCGCCAGTTTGGAAATAGGAAATTCTCTTCAATGAAAAGTGATCGGAGAAATCGCAAGATGAATGGAAATTAATGTAATACTAGACAACCACCTACGGGGTGACTAGCAGTATACAAATTGTACTGTCGGGGACAGAAAAATGGACCAATCTCTCTATTTTACAACATTTTCTACATGTGATTTAAAGAATGAAGAATCTTTTACAGGTTTATTTGATACCTTCCAGTAACTACTTTTGATTTGGAGTGTCGTTTGTAATTTTTGTTTCCTCTTAAAGTTTCGGATGATTCAGAGGATGGCCTATATTTTTGTCCCCGAGTGCTTATATAGATTTTCTAAAACTTGAACAGTTATTTGTTTAGAAATGTTCTTATTATTGCATGAGCGAGTCCATGAAAAGAACTTCAAATGATACATGTTACGATCGACGGTAAATAGTCTTCCAGAAAACAATGTTTGTCCTTCGAAAATTAAATGTATTATTCTCTTTTTCTTGCTTTCAACAAAATGAACATGTGATATGAAATGAAAATCAGAAAAGATGGAAGATTTGGTTCTAGTGCAAGAGGTTTCCCTTCCCTTTAGTGATTTGGTTTCCCTTTCCGTGTTTTAGATTGGATAGAAAAGTTTAATAACAAAACTGATTTTCAAGGTTGTCTCCAATTTTCGGCTGACGCTCTCGGCTCTAGCCTGAGTTTCTAAACAGCAAGTCTATCAATTAAATATTCATTTTTTTTGTACATTTTAAAGTTGTTCTGTATCTATAAAATTTTCTAAAAGTTTTCTACAGATCAAAACGTAAGCAATTACGTAGAACTTACCAGTGGCTAAGTTGATTTCTCATATACGTAGTAAAGAAATCTCACCCTTATAATGGTCCGATGCATGATTACTTACCTACAGAGAAAGAGAAAGAAAATACAATATTAAAAAAGGTTTGGCAATACCATTTGTCATTATAAATATAATCTACATAGTCGAACTTTGATATCTCAAAGCACCACATAAGACTAAAATTAATTTGAGTTATTGAAACTTTGATTTTAATAAAATCAATGATTTTAGTCAAATAAAAAGGCGGAAAAACTATGAAATAGGTACGATTCATTGTTATTTTAGCATTATAAACTAAGTAAAGAACTACAAAATATCTTTATCATGTAGTAGTCGGAGGCTATTTCGATTAGAACAAAATGTGGATCAGAAAAGAAAAATGTACAACGAAATCCGCTGTAATACGTGAAGACAGTATTGACAAGGAACAAGGAACAGTCTTATGTTGATTCGCTACCTGTGTTTTATTACTTCGTGTGCTGAAGTTACTTCTGCGCATATTTTCTCTCCCGAGACGGACCTGAAAGATAATCCAGTACCATCATGCATTGCGAAATTTTTTCCCCAATCGTGAAGCGATGATTGAGGAAAACTTTTGGAAATCATGATAGTATTGACCTTTTCGTTTCCCTCTGACCAAAATAGCTGCTGCCAACCATATTGTATTTTCATTACAAGTTTAACGTTTTGTGTTATTTGTTTTTAGTGAACAGATGGAATCATGTTTCAGCTCTATTTTCAGTTACAGCGGAAATGAAATTGTGTTACAATAGGCATAGCAATGGTAAAAGAATCAAAGCTTTTCTCTAGATCGATGAACAAATGTTGATTAAGCGTCTTCTATGGAGTAGGCTGCGTTGTAGTTATAGGTGGCGGATTACTCAAAACTAGGTTGATTGATGGAATTGTTATTAACGTCCAAAACGAGCTGGTGAGCTTCTAAGGACGGGACCTACAGCTTGTGGTAAAGTAAGCTCCGAGCCACTCCGTTGAAGAATTGAACCCGGCTCAAAAGTAGGTAGCAGACTCAATAATGGAGAAAATAAAGGAAGCAGCAAAACTTAGTAAAAGAACATACTTCTGCTTTAGAAATGGAATATACCCATTTCTGTATGAAAGTAAACTAAGAAAACGTAAACATTAAATACGCTCTTTTTATTATAAACTACATCATTATGTACTTCCCTTCAACTTAAATGTAGTCAGAAATCAAGAGTGACTAATCAAATAATTTGCAGGAATCTTCTCCATATTTTATTTTTCATAGTTTTACATTTTGTTTTCCTTATTTATATTCTTAATGTTTAACTATTACCCTACTGTTGTCATCTTTTCATTTAACATGATTTGTTGAGCTTTGACACGCACTCAGTATAATTTCTAATAGAATGAGCTGTAGATATAACAGTTCTGGTCACTTGAATTCCAGCTATAACAGTTAGCCTAGATTTAGGAGTCTTCAACATGTCATCAGTTGAATGTGGAAGCCCTAATAGTAGTTGTGCATAAAACAAGACAGAAAACAAAATTAAAAAAAAGTATGGCTGATTATTTTTCCATACTCTTTGCAATTTTCTTTCCATCAAATGTCTTATCACTTGGTAGGACATGTTAACTCTCTGTAATACAAGGGCTGTATTAAGAAGGAAACCAAACTTTTAAATAACGGAGAAAATGGTATACTCCCACTTAACCAAACCTATCTTCTTCCAAGTATCCCGTTCCACTATTCTCTCGCTGCGTTTCTTTCTTTTCTGAAATGCTTGCCGTCACGAACTTCAGTTTTGGAATGGTCTGGAGGTCCCGCAGCTATTTTTCCTGCATTTCCACTATTGTCTGAACTGTGCAATCTTTGAGGGTTGATTTCAACTTAGAGAAGATGAAGAGGTCAATTGGTGTCAAATCAGGGGAGTATGCCTATTTTGGGACGACAAGTGTCTGAAGATTTAACAAAAAAACTCCAGAACAACGGGTGAGAAATGTGCATTATCGTGGTGCACCAACCAGGACTTCTCAGACACTTCTGGTCTCTTGCGCCACACGTTTTCTCGTAATCTTTGCATGACTTTTAACGTAGAATGAATGTTATATTTATTGTGGAAGCATCTTGCCCAGACTCCGAATGGACGATCCCCTGCCATACAAAGAAGACCATTAATATATCTTTAGATGGGATTTATGCATTCGTGTCTTTCTGGACCGTGATGAGGACCAGTGATCACAAGCTTTAGAAAAAAAATGACTCAGCATTTGCTCGTCGTAGCAACTCCACAGGTCCTGTCACTACTTCCTTTTATTCGGTTGTTAATAGACGTAACATAAACTTAGCTTCCACACCTCGCATGTACAGTTTTTACAGTGAAAATCTTGTGACACGAACTTTACTGATGGTCAGTTCAACAGCTTAATGTACTGTGGGCAGTGGGACGACGGTTTGAACGGATGATTTGCACTCTGTTCACGTGATCGATGTCGGCAGATGTGGCAGTCAGTATTTCACGTCGTCCTCGGTAGAGGTTCGAACCGATTTGAACCTATTCGTAACGTTGTATTCGACTCAAACATTCCTCACCACAAACATAATTAAACATATCGATGCCCTCTGACATTTTGTGCAATTTGACATCGAATTTCACACATCGATTTTCCAGTAGTTTTGCATTAACCATGGTTGAGACACTTTCCACTTTTTATGGCTTCAATACGGAAATCAGTTTTCTCATGTCTTCGAGTCTTCGAAGCAAAATGACCATTCTAGATCATTGTTCCAGTTTCGATAACTATTTTTTGTTAATCTCACTTCTTTGAACCAAAAAAATTGAAGTTCATATAGGCATAACAAAATGCCACATCTCATGCGATAGAGTACTCCAGACATTTTAACTGTTTATATGGAACACAAGGAAAACAACTCTTATTGGTGTTGGAAATGCTTTCAACACTGATTGCTTTATTGGCGCGCCCTTTGTTTCCAAATGAATATCTGCGTTGTTCCTACTTGTTTCTGGCGGTGCAGTTGTATTGTGTGTTGTAGTGTGTCTATGTTGTTTACTTTCAATAATTTACACTGCCGACAACTACTTTCTTCGTGTTTCAATCGATGATACCTGCTCATAAATAGACGTGTATTCATTCTGGTAGAGATCACTTCACCTTCACAGTTACTTCTTCACATTCTTCCAGGTACAATCTTATTCATAATCGTCATATCGTCACCTTAGAACCACTTTAGCTACTTTTGAGAGGATAAAAAAGTTTGAAGTTCCTTTTAAAGTCTGTATAAATTCATTATGTTTCTAACATTTCTTGCCAGTTAAGAGGCCGTTTTGTGACATAATACTTTTGAGGTTGATGCGCTTTAGTACAAAGCCTTTGGCTGCAATATTAACTCCATTTTGCAACAAATGGACGTATTACCTGCTGGCTGTAGCGTTTCAGAGCCTCAATATCAAAACCAAACACTATTTCCTTTACTAAATGAGCAATGAAATGGTGCCGGCTAGGCTAGAGCAAAACAGAGTGTCATACAACAGCAGTGTTAAGCAATGAATACAGATGGGTGAGTACTCTACAATTCGTCTACGCCCAGATCAAAACACTGTGTATCGCATAATCTATGGTTGTTCGCGACACTGGACTGAAACGATAGTTTGTGATATTTGTTAGAACAAAGATCTTTTACTTTGAATTTACTCAGAATCCAAATTCTGAATCCACGTTTGCTGAGGGAAATGTATGTCAGCATGATCAAAGAACATGCTCGTACGGGCAAACTGCCCCACCTTGGCTACGGGACGCCAGTTAGAGCATTGGTTATGTAGAAACTCTATATTAAACAATGCAACTGAAGATATTATTGAAGAATACGAGGAAGAGGAAGAAGACAAGAATGGAAAGAGCTAAACCTCTTTTAAGGATATGTCATTTGTTCGCCAAAACACCTCAGATAACTGCAAATCTACAACATTCCTTCTGTCTGTCTTAGTTTCCTTTTCACGAAGATCCATACATGGATATCTATCTTATTCTATCTTCCTAACATGAAATCTGTTTCTATCTTTGCATTTATTTCTATGCGAATAGGTTTATAACGTCTATTCACCACAAGTCAAAGATACCAACGTAGAAAACGAATGTATAACTAATTCCAAGGAGGAAAAATGATTCCAAAACGTACTATAATACAAGCTTCTAGCATATAAAAGTAACATGCACTGTTTCTATTGACACAGGAGATTATATATAAAATATATTTACATATTCATGAACACGAAAAATAAACATTTTTAATGGAAGATAATGTAATAGAAACCAAACATAAAAAACGGTACTTGGGAGTTATGTAGAAGAATATACGCAAACATACAAAACCCGGAAGAGAAGAGCTACATATATTTAAGCCTTTATGCACTCACATATTTGTAAGCATGTATTTCTCTTAATTTCCATAGTCTTTTTTCGCTACTATATTTCAGACACGTGGCTTTTGTTAAGTTTTTGCTCATACGACTGTTAAAATAAATTAATATCTGTGACACAATTCTGGAATCCCAGGGTAATGATCTATATTGCAATTTTATGAAAATTCCTGGTGAATTATGTAAGCTAACAGGAACAGGAAATAAGAAATGCATGAAACTTTGTCCATATAAATATATAAGCTGGAAAAATTGCCTTAATAACACAATTTGCATCCAGAAATACTTTTAGCGACCTGTTTAAGGGGAGCACTTTTGTCGTTTTGTCTCTTTGGTAACAAAAAGTTATTAGGCCATGGAGAACGGGGCTCAGCATTCTTAAACGTACGTCAAGTTAATAAATTTTTTCATCTCTACGTAGTTTTATCGGAAGCCTGAAAACAAGCCTGGAAGTTACTGAAATTACCGGAATATTGAAACTTGTGTAACATTCCTATTTAATATGTCTTATAAATTTAATCCGTTCTGAAATCTACGTCAAATTTTAAGACGTTTTTCAGTTTTACATAAAGGAAAAATACAAAAATTAGCGAAATTTTGAAACTTTAATAACTCATTTTTTTAAAAAAACGTTGTCATAATGTCAAATCAGATGAGAATGGAAAATATATGTTAATGTGTCTTAAAAACGAAACGGTTCTTAAATCGATGTCAGATTCTAAGAATTTTTGGTATAGTGTCATTAAAATGATTGTCCCAGAAAAATCCTTAACTTTTCACAAAGTTAGAAGTGGCCGCCCCAGTTCAGTCCTAAATTTAAATCTTGTTCTCTCTCTGTTCCTAACTGAAACACTAGTCAATACAAATAGTTTTTAAAAAGAATGCATGTATAATATTTTTGACAAGATGCTTTTTAAGTTCTGCTTTTCGACCTAATCGAGCACGTAGCGTCTGAGCACGAGAAGGAAAACAACGCTTGGGTTGGGTCGTATTTAGGAGGTGGATCCGGGACTCGGACTTCCACACGAAGTTCATATATTTATGCAGAATCATTATAATTTTAGGAGTAATTATATATACTTAATATATATTTCATACGTAGGCACACGTTGGACCTCTCCCGAAACCAACTTCTAGATACATGCCTGGTTTGAACCCGAGACAGAATATAAGGAGACATATCAACAAGCGGTGCCACTCTCCACTTATCACCATTGCAATGGTAGCTGGATTACAGGGCTTCGTCTCTATGACATCTAGAATGCGTCAACTTTTAGTTTTAATTAATGTGTCATTTTTAAATGTACAATGATGTGATCTGGCGGATTTCTATGAGAAACAGTGTATTGATAACCGGTCTGGAAAGCCTAGAAAAGACTAAAGAAACCCTTGCAAGGACGAAGATTTGTTATTATTTTTATTATTATTAAGTAGTAGTGTCAGTCTCCTCATTTGATAAACTGTATATCAGGAGTGCCCTCCGTCACATAATCAGGAGTGCCCTCCCTGAAGTTAAGTCCTTTTTACACGATAATTCTACCTAAAGCTAGAACCCCATAAGTTTCAAATCCTTGTTTTCGAGAAAATAGAAAACCTGCTTCCTTTCACACAGAAACTAAATGGGCAAACAACACAATAGACTTACTTTTTTACATTATTTAACATCTTTGCAACTAGAATCATGCAACTACCTATTATGCAAGGGCTTCCGAATACTGTACAAAAATACATAATCGTGTTTTGGCCAAAAACGGAGTTACGCGGTTCTGGCTCTCAGGTATGGAATTTGTAACTAAAAATAACAGTTTTATCTGATTGTCGACATACCGTTCAGCGAGTACTCAAACCTAACTGCAGAGAACTCTACTGTTTTCTTACATTGTACTCTTTGGTGAAGTAAAGATGAACTTATTGGAACTAGCTACTTTTCAAGCAACGAAAAAATAAAACGGGACTGTCCGATTGTTACGTAAAATTAAAAAAAAGAGAACATTAAGTTATATAAACATTTTGAAGGTCTATAATAATTTATCGGGAATTTAATCGAGATTTCATTAAAATATAAGTTCTCAGTACCGGCTATACTTACTCAGTATCGGATTTCGGTCTCGTAAGCCAAGTAAAATAGCGGTAGTAAATCATTGGTCTGGCCCAGTGACGAATTCCGGATTTTCGTGAGGGAGGGACGCAGGTGGACTGGCCAGGGACATTTTCAATATTTTTCGGCCAATAACAGCCACCTTCGAATTGCTTTAGTATAAATTTATCACATTTCAACATATTACTACTTATAATGGAATATGACACCGGTATCCCCCAATGATATTTACAGATAATTAGCTTTGTCCGGAAACAAATAGAAGCCTATTCTGAGATAAATTGTTAAAATAATGCTACAAGTATTTTCCCTTAGGGGGTGCGTGCCCCCCTGCATCCCCCCTCTGGATCCGTTACTGCTCTGATCACATAACAGATTCTTCCACCGAAAACCATATGGTAGGCTAAGGATTGATATGGGCAGTTGAACCAAGAAATTAGTCAGTTCCGTTATATAATTGGCCCAATAGTCCAGTCAAGTTAGCTCAATGTTTAGGTGAACCTAGAACAAAGTGCAACAGAATTTCTGACAATTATTTACAGGTGAAAAATATGTGCTGAAAACGATGGAACAAAGTCTACCACTGTAATTTCATTCATAAATCCAATATGGCGGAAATTAACAAAATGGCGAATTTTCACAGGCTATGTATGTCTTTAAGTTTGTTACCTCGTAGAGCCTAAACTACTTTAGCGATTTTAACAAATGAGGTGTCGTTGGATTTGCCTTAATCCATACTGTGTCCTAGGCTGTATGAAGCTATGAAAAAAACATGGCGGAAATCAACATGGCGGATCTATATACGTATGTATGTAAGTTTATTACCTCGTAGAGCCTAAACTACTTGCGCGTTCTTAACACATGAGGTGTCGTTGGATTTACCCTTATCCATACTGTGTCCTAAGATATAGAAATAAATGAAATAATAGATACGATAATATATGTTTAAGTCTTGAGTTAAACCTGTAAAAGCATATAGATTAACCCATTAGTGCATAACGTTCAAGAAATTGTACATTGAAATAACTGTTTATTACAAGGGAGCAAAATTAGCCCGTGCCCGTAAATGCGTTTGTAACATAACACAGAGATTCAAAGTGACTTAACCTGATACATGATCTGGCAACTGTGTAGAAAACCGCATGGAGAAGAGAAGCGAAAATGAGCTCTGGTAGGTGTTTAATATAAGTAAAGTCTTATTCTTTTTGTTGTTTTCATTATTAACCAGGTAATTTGTTAGCTATTAATCAGTTATAAAATAAATCAAATATCTGCCAAAGGGTTACCGTGGTAGACCTTGTTCCATCGTTTTCAGCACAAACTTTTCATCTAGAAAACAGTATCAGAAATTCTTCCGAAATTATAATCAGCCATGTTGGATTTATTATTTCATAGCTTCATATACACTAGGGCACAGTATGGATCTAGATGAAACCAACCACATCTCATTTGTTAAAATCGTTCAAGTAGTTTAGGTTCTACCAGGTAAAAAACTTACATAAATACATAGATAGCCTGTGAAAATTTCTTCTATTTTGTTAATTTCCGCCATTCTAGATTGCATATAGCCTAGGGCACATTATTGATCAAAGCAAATCCAACGACACATCATTTGTTAAAAAGGTTGAAGTAGTTTAGGCTTTACGAGGTAACAAATTTACATACATACATACATATATAACAGGTGAAAATCGGCCATGTTGTTTATATCCGCCAAGTTGGACTTATTATTTCATAGATTCATATAGCCTGGGACATAGTATGGATCAAGGTGAATCCAACAACACCTCATTCGTAAAAACGGTTAAAGTAGTTAAGGTTCTACGAGATAACAAACTTATATAAATACATAGACTGTGAAAATTTCTTCCATATTGTTGATTTCCGCCATGTTTTGTTTATAATTTCGTGATTGCATATAGCCTAGGGCACGTTCTTAATCGAGGCGTATCCAACGACACCTCATTTGTTATGTAGTTCAAGTAGTTTAGGCTTTACGAGGTAACAAACTTACATACATACATATATAGCACATCATATATAGCATATATAACACATCATTTGTTAAAATGGTTCAAGTAGTTTAGGCTTTACGAGGTAACAAATTTACATATCATTACATACATATATAGCAGGTGAAAATAAGTCCTGTTCCGCCATGTTGGATTTATTATTTTATAGTCTTATATAGCGTAGAACACAGTATAGATTAAGATGAATCCAACGACACCTGATTTGTTAAAATCGTTCAAGTAGTTAAGGCTTTACGAGGTAATAAACTTACATACATACATTTATATTGTAGAGGAAAATCCTCCATATTGTTGATTTCCAACATGTTGGATCTTTATTTCATAGATTCATATAGCCTAGGACACAGTATGGGTGAAGATGAATCCAACCACACCTAATTTGTTAAATTCGCTAAAGCAGTTTAGGCTCTACAAGGTAACAAACTTAGAGACATACATAGATAGCCTATGAAAATCCGCCATTTTGTTAATTTCCGCCATGTTGGAGTTATGAATATAGTTACAGTGGTAGACCTTGTTCCATTGTTTTCAGCACTCATATTGCATGTAGAAACCGCTGTCAGAAATTCTGTTGCAGTTTGTTCTATTAATAGGTTCATTGCTATTTTTACTGGACTACAATGTATGTAACCGGTTTTCAGTTTTTGAAAAACAAAAGCGATTTCTTTTCGATCGCTAATCTGTATTGATATATAGAATTTATTTTACCTCTCTGTGAAAAAAAAAACAGCACTGTTAATTTGAATCGCTGAGAAGAGGTAAATCGAGTCACACACAGACACACACACACATCTAATCGCTAATTAGAAGTAAGTACAAGGTGTCATTGATGCCGTATTTAGTACGACCTGTCCCGCCTATGTAATAACTGCCTTCGAACTTCCGTCAAAGAGTAGGTCTGCTAATCCATGATGATTGGTTAATAACATATGCACCGAAAGTGGTGTGGGAACTCAAGTATCCTACAAGCATGACCTACAACAACTCTGGTATAAGAAGAACGGAATGGTTGAACAGAAGGACTCAATATTCTGCAATCATTTATGTTAATAGCAGCCACCTTTGGAAGGCCAAAAGGAAAGTGTTGTTTCCAGTTGACTCAAGCAATCCTCTTTTAGTAACATGCCAGAAGTGCAAGAGAATGACGTAATGTTTCTGGAGGAGATTACATCCAACAAGTATTCCTTTAAACTTTTCTTTCTTGATTATTAGGATACTAGAAAATGTTTCACCTATAGGTAAGTAAGCACCTCATAGCTGTGTTTATCAGCCAGGACCAGAAAACTGGGTGTAAAATCTTGCTAAAAAGATTGGGATTTGCGTGTTTACCGGTCCAAAACTGGTGCCCCCGGATGTTACCCCATTACGGCTATTCTGTGGAAATTCAAATGCGAAAAGGCTCTTTGCAAAATTTTTATTATGATGCATAGATTTTTAGAAATTTAGGGCGAAAAAACTTATGGAGAAAGGTTGCATCACTGTAACAGCAGTAACTCCTACTTTAAACAGGTAATATTGCTTCAGCCACCGTTGAAATAGATGGACTACTCGATTGCAAACGTTCAGATCTGAAATCGATCCTTGTACCGAGAAAGGAAACTATTACATACCAGTCAGTTAACGTTTATCTTTAACTTTATAGCAAAAAACATTAAATTGAACGGATAGAAAAAATAGTTCCCTTCAGCCCAGCGATACAGAATTCAGTTCTGAAAGTTTGCCAGTAAGTACCCCATTCTCTCATCTACTTTCACATTGGCAGAAACCATTTTAGAATTATAGCCGTTACAGCGTAGTCACTTTATCACTCTTTTTTCCTTAAATTCTAAAAAACAAAAAAAACTATACATCAGAGGAAAACTTTCCAAAAAGTATTTTGACCTTAGGATTTACCCAGGAATAGCGTGGTAACGTTCATGAACGCGGGTTTTAGAACACTTTGGCATATATTTCTACCCAGACCTGGAGCCTTTTCAATTAAGGATCTAAAATGAACTCTTTTCGATTAGAAAGACTTCTCTAGCAACTCTTATATTCTAGTTTACAAATAATGCCATTATCGAAATAGGCCTATAGCAAACTTTATTTTTTGTTTAAATTTTGTTTCAGCTTAAAATTACATATTTCTTATATCCATGAATTAGAAGTTCATTTTTTTTATGTGTCAATTCGTATACAGTTGAAATTAAAAGATACTTTAATATAATCGTCGTAGAGAATTAATTAAATTTAATATATAATAACTTTGTAATACGTCGTCGTCGAATACTCCTTATTAAAACCACCAGCTAGCTCAGAACATGACTTTTTTTAAAACATCTCAGAGATTTCGGTTCGTGCATCTAACATTGGATTTCTTGAGGATGCAAAAGCTTCTTTGTCAGACAACGATGATCCATACGCCTAACTAATCTCGGGGACAAGTTGCTTCAACTGCTTCAAATCTGCTTGTCGACTAACTCTCCCTCTTGTGGTAGCAGTGGAGACTACTCTAATAACTTTCGTACAAGCTCCAATCATAACTAGTATACTATGAGGGAAGATATTAGATCCACGAAGGCACTAAATGCGAAAGCGTGAAATAAAAGATTTATTTTATCCCGGAGGCAAAAAGATAATAGATTTATTCAATCAATATTTATTCAATCAGTATTGTATATTAATAAATTGAAAACATTTAACCATCATTTCACATATCACGTATCCATACATATGCGTACCCATATCATTATCATCCCGGTCCACGACAAAAAAATAAATAAAATTAAAATAATATTTCAGTACTCATATGCTTATTTATCTTCTTTTATAAATTCTAGTATCATATTTTTATTTTTTATATATTTTATATTTTTTTTCTTTTTTAATCAAACATAACATTTTTCTCCGACGAAATACAAAATCCCTTCATCCACATGAAATAAGTACGTAGCATAATTCATAAACAGCTCAAAATAAATCATAATTAGTTCTTTCTACAAAAAACACAATCATCTGTCAGTCATTCAATATCAACTTCTAATACGCATAATATCAACATTATCATACAAAATTGAAATTTGTTCATAATATCGTGATGGCAATTTGCGTTTAACTATTAAATTTATCATCTGAAAAATTATGTTTTCCATTTTTTTTTTAAATTCTTCCGATGAAAATATCTCAAAGCTCTAGTATACATAATCTTCACCAATTTTTTTATAATCCTCATATTTCTTCCGTTGTCTTTTATAATTCATCATTTTAATGCTTTCAGTAGGTGTCATAATACTCCTATTCTGTAGCATACCCTCTTAGTTCATTGAATTTACTTTATGAATATCCCTTTGTGGTGTTACATCTTGTATTTTAAATTGATTTATACATCATACTAAATAAACACCATCTTTCCATTCATCTACACATTTCATATCTAAAAGTGACAACGTCTCACCACGACTCAAAAATATAATAACACTTGTTTGAAAATTAAATGTTACCTCTCGAAATAAGCTTAAAAAGTTATGACCAAGAATAAACCTTATGAGGACAATTCTTCACTATGTAGCATTCAATTTCACAACACCATCCCTCTGCCAACCATATATTCACAAACAATGATCCTTTTGTCTTCAAAATCTTACTATCCACTGTTTTAGACCTCATGATTCAATATAAATATGTCTTGTTGAATGAATATTACTTCATTTTTTCACCATGCCGCATCACATTATGATGCCACTAGCTCAGAACGTTTGTACAAAGTAATTTTTCCTATATCTGTGAAAGAAATTTACCTTTCAATATATGACCATTACTTTAAAACACCCTGTATAATACTATACAAACTGTAGTAATACGAACACAATTCACAAACAAAACCGATGCTTTGAAATATTGAGCACACAAAATGTAGAATTCTTCAAATTAAATACACAGTCATTTATTTGATCTTCTTCGTCTAGCCTTGGATGTTCGTAATGTAGCGTTTCAAGTGAAGTGCCATATTGTAATGTAGTGTAGCCTTTAGGACACAGCTGACCGCTTTCACGTTTGAAAAGTCCATTTGTTCGACTTGTCAAGAAAGACAGAGAGAGAGAGAGAGAGGTGTAACAAAAGACGGGGTCGTTTCAGATGAATTCCAACAAAAATTAGCCAACGGAAACATTGACATGGCTTCATTTTCGGAACAGTAAGGGAATAGGAGAGACAAGGAAGATCACTTAGTGTACGTGACCTAGTGATTGGCAATTCATTTAGAGGAATACAAATCAGACAACGAAAGAACGTTCAGAAACCTGTTGCTTGCCACTGTAAATCCTACCTACATGCATACGCACGCGCGTACAAACACATTTAGCAAACAGAAAGAAACAAAACGAGGACATGTTTTTTCACAATTATTATAACAGGTGACAAAAGTTGTGAACTTTTTTTAGTATCCATAGGCAATACATGACGGATACAAGTACAGTTGGTGTTTCCTGTAGCGTTTGTTACAACGTGTTGTTACAATTTATGAAAAGCCTCAACGCATTACATTATCATCGCGAAACAAGTTGTTGCATGATATTATGGAGGTTTAACCGAACTCTGCTTGTCGTGCTTAACCAGTTTAATAAAGTTTCTCCAAATGTACCCAAACCTTTATTATCAATGTTAGCGACAGTAAAATAGTTAAGCCACAAACTAAAAATGGCTACACTACTCACGGAGGGGCAAAATGGTAAAAGTGTCTGAAGAAAATGGCTCAAACTATACATTTAAAAAATGGGGTAGCTAGATGACTATACGCAAACTGTATGTTATTTTTAAATCAATTTGAACATACAGCTGTGGGTTCAGACTGACCACCAGTTTTGCGTATTAATACAAAGGAGCCGTTGTTATTTTGTAACACCTCACATTTTTTAGTGCTGGTTATAACGTGAAAACAAACAAAATTAATAAAGACTCTTGGGTAAGGACTAGGACAGTATTTTTTGGCCTAACCTTGCCAGCTTCTCTATGAAATTCATCCTACTAAGGTAGATTTGGCGGGGTTAAATTATTTGTCCTTACTTCGGGATTTAAATCTCTTGATTTGTGATTCTTTTCTAACAGTGTTAAGCTGTAGTAAATTCGACGCTTCAGTAGTTGAGTATCATAAAAGTCAGTAATGAATTAAGCATTTTAAACAACCATATTCCGTCCCTAATAATAATCTAGATATTTATCTCACATTTCACTCCTTCCTTTTCTTTACGTTATGTATTTATATTCATTACAGACACTTTTTCACTACGCCGAGGGTATGTTTTGCAATTCCTCACAAAGCAATACAATGCTGTGTCAATATAACGCAACTGCTCTCAAAATAACCACAACAATTATTTTATTTTGAATGAATGGATGTATTTTTATTAACTTCATAACCGAGTTGGTGAGCTTCTAAGCACGGAACCTACAGTTCTGGGGAAATTGGTCTCCGAACCACTCTGTTCAATGGACACTGACGAGAATTGAAACCGTGAGCACGCACTAACCTCCTGGACACTCCGAGGTCTTGGTTATTTTGACTGTATGCTTTTAACCATATACTCCAAAATTAGTCTGAGTTCATTTGACACCAGATTACAACCCAACGCAGCAAGGGCAACACAGAGTAAAATAGTTAAATTGACACAGGTATTTTTCTATTGTGTAGGTGTACCCAATGAAATTGACAAATTTGATGTGTTCTTCACAGCTCAGTTGTTTGTTTAAACCAATAGATTGTCATGGAGACAACTCGAGTTCTATCCCTGCATCCACCATCTTTCTTCATTCCGAAACAACTTATTTATAAATGTTGTGTAAAAGTGTACAAACGTAGTCAGTGAGCGGAATTTTTAAATAATATAGAAAGTGGTAAACAGTGCTTTATTTCACATGTTCTATCCCCTGTGCGATGCGCACGAGTCGTGAACCAAAGTACGTATATAATAAACTAAGTCGTGAACGGCGCATAGGTAGTGGTCCACATATTCTCGACCTAAGGCAGAAACTGAGGTAGGGTGATTAGTCCCACTCTCGACCGCCTATGCCTTCCAAGGTGCCCAGGAATACCAAGAACACACTGGTACTCAATTTGATGGGAGGCTGAGTGCACCTCAGAGAGCCAGGCATGGGAACATTGTTAGAAAAGTCTCCAGCATATATGGAAAAGATATGCAAAGAGACCTTGCACTCCTTTCAGGCTCCAGCAGCTAAAGCTGGGAAGCGTTATATCCCCGCTCTGTCTGTCTGGACGTTCGTCCGTTCCTTGATAACTTTCTACTCAGGAAGGAGCTACTAGGATTATGAAGGTGGTTGGGATGTCGTTGGTAAGGTCTCTGTGGTATGAGTTCAAAACCGTATAGATTATCTCTGCCCGTCTGTCAGCAACTTCAACGAAGGAACCACTAGAACTCTAAAGGTAGTTAAGGTGTCATTGGAAAGGTCTCAGCGATTTTTTTCTAAAGTAGCATAGATTACTTACATCGCAAGCTCAGCCTCCCAATTGGCATCCAGCTCACTTGTTTATAGTGAACGTATCACGGTGTCTCATTTTTCATCTAGGTGCACGATTCGATGGACTAAGGAAAGAGAGAAAGAAAGAAAGAAAGAAGAGAGAGAGAGAGAGAGAGAGAGAGAGAGAGAGAAGACCTGAAAATCAATTTTGTTTCCAGTTAGAAACCGACAAGAGGTAATTACCTGTGTGAATCATCTTTGTTCGTCCTTACCTGACAAGATTATTACCTAAAAATTTCCACTAATGTTCGCAATTCCGCATGCCTAATGAATGTTGAGTGGGATAGATTCATGATTTAAATCTTATGATCTTTTTTGTCATAACAAATTCATGAAACGAAAAAAAAAAAAAATACTACAACAAACCAAGAAGAAAATGCAATATGTTCTTGGAGAAAGATCAAAGGTGGCGGACACGGACCAAATGGTAAGATGTAACCAGATGACTAATAACCTTTTCCTTGTGACCTTCCAAATGCTTTCACCTGCATTACAACACCTGAAGTACTGTAAACATTACTTGAAGAAGAAGAAAAAAAAAACAATTGCTTGTTCCGTCTGTCTGAAATTCCATTCCTTACAGCTGGGTCATCATCGTGTTTTAATACTTGACTGCTTGGTGTAACTTGTTTTTGAAATTCCTTTCAGATCTTATGAATTTCGTTCACATATATATTCTGTTCGTACATATGTATAATGTAATGCATGAGATGAACGTGTGTATGCCCTCTAGCGACGATTGTGCTAGACAGGACAGACAATTTATTAGTTTTCTCGCCTCATCTCTACTGTGTTATGTGTTACCACTTTTCGTTCTTAACATCATTCATAATTCATCAAAGATTTTACGCTGAGTACGGAAATTAATTATGTACCTGAGAGCTAGAAGCGCCTAAGTCCAATGTTGGCAAAAATGCGATAAATGAGGTTTTGTACCGCATTCGAGAGGCATCAAATAACAGTTGCTCAATTCTTGTTGTAAATATGTTAATGTAAATAGGTAAGTATATTATATAGTTTGTTCACTTACTTTGTGCGTGAAAGGTATCGCGCAAGTAGAGAAAAAAAAAACTGTAGATGAGTGAGCGACTGTTTAGAAGGTGGTGAAGAAAAGGTTGCCAGGTCTTGTAATATATCCAGAATGTATCATTTGTTTTATCTGGTGAATGCCCTATTATCTTTGGTATAATACTACGAAATGATATTCCAAAAAATTCTCTAACGTTGTATATATTGCCTAAAAATGAGAAAAGAATTAAAGCGGGTAAAGAGAAGAAGGAAAAATAGGGCAACGTTAAATGTGTCTGGAAGTCACATTGTACTTTTCATTCCAATTGTAATAATTTTAAAATCATGTTTTATTGTTTAGATATCACTAGACTATTATACACTCTAAATTATTACATTAAAAATATTAAATTGGTATCAAGGTATGTTTCATTTACCCACATAGTGTCGGGTAAAATGAAATTTCACATACCTTTAATAAATATTGTCTGTGGTCCACAAATTTCAATATTCCTTTATCATATTACGACGGAATGCTGAAGAGATTCCAAGGTTTCTATCAATGTAGTAAACATTTAGCTATCGCCTTTTGTTTCAAAGTTATGAGGTGCTAAATATAAAGTGTGCCACTTTGCCCGGTTTTACTCTACGTTTTTCTTTTCTGGAAAACAAGGATTTGTGATATAAGCGCGTCTAGCCCTCAGGTACAGAATTAAGGATCTTAGAAACAAAAGCTTGCAAGTCACAATGAAAACTAAAAGAACAAAGTCCGAGTTAATCTCTTATACATAACTCGAAATGTATGTGACACACAATGTTCATAGTAAAAAGACAAACTGAACGTTAATATATTCCGTATCATACAGAGAAAAAAATAAGACATACTTTTCTTAATTCGTGCTAAAAAGTAAAAACTAATTCTGTTTACGCATGACTAAAAAGAAAAGAATGCGGCGCGCCAATTCAAGAATTTATAAAGTGACTGTATATGAGAGAGCGCCCCATGCTTTTCTTATATTCATGCATAAAAAATAGTTTTTACTTTTTAGCATGAAGAAAAGTATGTAACTTTTTTTTCTGAGTTATGTCGGTGTCTGGATACATTTTCTCAAGCTAAATGTTATGTGACCCAAAGCCTAAAGTTTTCTGCAACCAGCCAAACACAAGTTAGATGCAGGTTAGTGTTTATTTTAGGATAAAGAAGTCGATATCTTAAAAAAAATATTGAAATACCCTTTTAAAATCTATAAATATATAGAAATGTACGAAAGTAACAATGGAATATTGTATTGCCACCCGACTTACGTCGCTGTGCAAAATTGTATCATTATCCATAAAGTCAGGAAATGAGTTAAATTAACGTTGGAAGATTTGAGGACACCACGAACAATTCTGAGCTAAAGAAAATAATGTAAAAATGAATTGAGTTTGTTAAACGTTTTTAATGTCACTTTGAATCTTTTGTTACTGTTCCTCTCAATTGTTTCCACAATTTTTCAATTTTCAATTTCTGTTACTGCTTATATACAGCGTTTCGGTCAATGTTAAGTGATTTTTTATTACTATGCTCATACTTTTAAGTATAGATATCAAACGATATACGATGATTCAATAATATTTCGATTTCAAATATATTTCGTGTCGATATCCACCGACATTTCGATAAATAAAAGTAATGTACTATCGTCTATATTACTATTTTGATAATACGAAATATATTCAATACACGACGATATTTCGATACCAATTATATTCGATACCGAAAGATAAATGGATTTTTAGTCGTTTCTTCTTAAAATGAATTTAAATCCGTTAACGTTCCATGATTTTTTCAAAAGGATCTACAGTGGTTCCAAAGAGAGTTCCTCAAAACGGAATTCATTGCCGAAATGCGCTGCACGACATTAGATGGCCGGAAACAAGTAATTTAAAATTTCGAACTTTTCCATCTCTCTCTCTCTGTCTGTCTGTCTGTCTCTTTTTTAAAGGAAGATGTGAAGGAAAAGAAAACAGGAAAATGGAAAACTAAGAACAATTTCAATTAATTATCATTTCATTTCACCACCTTCTGACTTGATGTTTCAAAAGATTCTGTTAGCTCAGAATCCTTTAACGCATTTAAAATATGCGTTTCACTGTTACATGTAGAGAATACTTGTGTAAATTATAATTCATTTTACACTTTTACAGCGTTATTTGAAGATGCTTTAATTTTAAAATTGTATGAATACTCATTATTTATGTGCATTGCCTTGCCATTTTCTAATACACAAATAAATACAGGAGGCAGGACTGTGTTATTCATGAATCATTTTATTCATCTTTCTTTTTTCAATTGTTGACAAGGAAGGAAGAATAAAACGCGATGAGCATGAGAAGATTTCCTTTCTGATAATTTTTTCTCCCTGTCTGAAAATCGGAATAAATTACCATAATTTGTAACACTGTATAGGCTTCCTAGTGAAAGCGATTCTGACCAAATGCATTGAAATAGAATTCCGCTTGTGTAGCTGTGACAGTTTCGGCCTTAAATCAAATACGTATGTTGAATGAAAATGTCACGCTTAGACATAACATTGAATGATCAAATAGAAATTACCATGAATGAGGTCAACTTTTTGTTGTCACTGTTCTCCGTGCATTGTGTTTGAATTTCTGTACCTTTTCATTATATTTTGAATAGTATGAGAGTGTAATACTAAAGAAACTATCTCCAAGAAAAAAAAACTCCTCCCCGTTCCAGCCTTAACATTGTATCTAAGACATTATTATTACATTTCGATTTCTTCGTCAAACTACCCTTGATACTGTTATGATTGTTAAGGTCTAATCATAGGTCAATTGGAAGAGTGGCCGTAGCTCAGTTGGTAGAGCGTTGTTTTGCATTTGGAATGTCGTGCGTTTGAGCTCAGCAACCGCTCATCTTGACTTAGATGCTACTGGGTTTCTCTCGGTCACACTAGGTAAATACTGAATGGTTCCTTCAATGAGGCCAGGGATCATTTATTTGCAAATTCTTCCCATTTGTTCATCAAATCCAATGTAAAATGGTCTCTGAGCTGTATTTTGGAGTCCCTTGAATAAACAAATAATGTTTGAAAAACAATCCTTTTGAACAGATCATATTAAAGACAACATTTACAGGGTTGCCAACAGCAACAATAGTAAATAACTAAGCAGCAAGTACGTACCAATGGTGAAATTAAGTTTATTTGTAGCTCAAGCATGCATAGGAACCGGCTGTAAAAATAAATCTTAACCAAACTGGCTTGATCACTCAAAGCAGTGCAAATAAACGGCGCTCAGTCACTGAGTCATTTTGACTTAGTAATAAAAGTCTATTTCATCACTAAGCGCGGAACTCTTCCAGATCACTGAAAGTTATTGAACCAGAAATTCTGCCAGGATTTTCAGTTTCAGGGGTGTAAAGTCAAAGTTAACGGGGTGTAAGTAGAGTTTTGCACAGTCTCTATTTTTAACAGTAAAAATGTTTGGGGTATATGTTCGACGATTTGGAGGGGTGATACATACATTGGAGGGGGACTTGTAGAATCCCTGAATGGAGCTGAAATAAAACTTGAACTGTTGCTATGATAGTCCAGCGCCATCATGGAGAAGTGGTTCCAAATTTCCCTTGGAACCTCTTGCGATGCGACTTGAGCTTTTCCATATTCTGAAACTGAAAAATAAACTCGCGGACGTCATCGAGTTTCCAATTTCAAATGATTTTCTTTCTTTGTATATTCAACATGTATTCTCAGTCAGAAGTAAACTTAGGAAACTATAGACACGCCGATTTCCTTAAATATCCGGGAAAGTATAGTGCAAATAAAAATATTTGGAGCCCCATTTTCCGTTTTGTTCCATAAAACGATTTACAACTGTTTGTAACCATTCTTCCCACCTGCAAATCACGAAAAATGGCAAAGTTCATGACTATATTAAAATTGTCATAACTTTGTAAATTTTCCTCCGATTTGCACGATTTTTTTAATTGAAGGGAAAACAATCCTCTATAAGACTGATAAGTTTAGTTTGTCATTACAGTTTATAGTGAAACCTACTTTCCCACCGATTCGGTTAAGGAGAATAGCTTTCCCAATCAATTCCCTAGTACTATACCCATGTATTAAAATATACAGGTAGTATATTGGCCATATATGGACAATATATTACATTGTCAAAAGATATATTGACATATTACTAAAGACTGTTTTACTAAATTAAAAAAAACTGTTTCTTGTTCCATTATTATTTTGTATTTCGAAATGTTCATTTAAAATCTATAAAAACAGTTTTTGAATTAATTATATAACACAGGAATTAATTATATTATATATTACATTCCCCTATAAAAAAAACATCGCGTTTTACAACGTCGTTTCACATTGTTGTGTATTGACAGACACTATCATTAAATAATAATTTTAAAATCGCTATATTCTTATTTATTGTACATACACTGAAACTTTGATATTCGGCACATATGTATTTATTTATTTACCTTGATATGTATTCCGTAATCTATTTTTGTTAATAGAGTTACAAGTAAATTCGTATTCCAAACGTAAGTCATATATCTAAACAAACCAAAATTTGTTTACAGTATTTCCAAAATTTTACTAATAAGACACATTAAATTAACATTATACATCATCCTTACTGTACATATACAAATATTTCATTTTTATTGACATTTCCATATTAAATTTTAATACATGGGTATAGTACTAGGGAATTGGTTGGAAAAGCTATTTCATCGTAACTGAATCTGTGGGGAAGTAGGTTTCACTATGAACTGTAATGACAAATTAATAAACTTGTCAGTCTTATAGAGGATTGTTTCCTCTTCAACTTAAAAACAAAGTTCGTGTAAATCGGGTGAAAATTGACAAAGTTATGACAATTATAATATAGTCATGAACTTTGTCATTTTTCGTGATTTGCAGGTGGAAAGATTGGTTAAAAACATTTGTAAATCGTTTTATGGGCCAAAAAGGAAAACGGGCCTCCAAATATTTTTACTTGCACTATATGTTCCCGGAGTTTCAAGGAAATTGGTGTGTCTACAGATCCCTAGGTTTACTTGTCAGATTTCTATGGCAAAAAAAAAAAAAAAATACATGAATAAAATAATCACTATGTCAAATTTATCGTCAATGGCTATCGGAGATCTCAGGCGCCAAAAAGGCTTTGATCGCTTAAGTCAAAATTACTTATTTTACGGTTTAAGAAGTCTATTTAGTTTTTAAAAATCGATTATTTAAATATAAATTGATGTGTGTATGTTCCAGTGTAACTCTGGAACGCCTCGAGCAATTACAACCAAACTTGATCCAGATATTACTTAAAACCTGGAAAGAAATACTGTGGGGGTAAGACACCTTAGCACTCCTAGCGGGGAAGGGGGTGTTATGTAAAATCAGTTAATAAATCATGATTGTCAAATATATCCTTACATGCTGAGCAACCCACACCACCATGTAGTTCGCCGGGTTGACTATCTCCAAGTGGAAAAATTTGGCATGATTATCATTTAATTAGCAATCGCTATTTTAGGTTTTCGATTCTACACCCCACAGGGGTGAGGGGGCAAAAAGCTTCTGGATCATGCACCAACATGCGGGAAATCAGCTAGTTTTATATAAAAATGGAAATCAACTGCGTTATTTCTAAGCATGATGTAGTACGTACTGTGTGCAACCTTTAAATCTCACCTCTTACCAGTTAGCGATACAAATCCAAACGAAAGATTTTGCTAATAGTAATAGATAATACGAATTATCCAAGAATGTCAACACGTGCTCGATTTATTGCTTTTGCATTATTTATTTATTAAGTTTCAGATGCAGCTAGAATTACCATTTGAGACCGAAGATACAGTAAATAACATTAAATTAAACTATAGCCGACAGAGCTATAAACACAAGACTTGAAATAGAACGTAAGAAGCTCATTCATATAGATACTAATATTTTGCACGAAGGCAGGTGAATCAAAGATGGTCAAATTAAGGTTTTATCCTTCATTATAACTTTGTATTAAGATCTAGAAGCTTGAAAATTTGGGCAATTGTAGCTGGGTCACCTTGCTTCAAAACCTGATATTTTGTTGGAGAAAAAATACAGAGGTTTAGTAATTATAGTCCACTGCTTAAAACCTCGAATTGTTACAAAAGATGGCCCACCTGTCCCAAAGGTGGCCCATGCTTTGTACCTAAAGTGGTCTATGTAGTGAAGCTTCCGATTGTTCACTTCGCATCAAAAAAATCGCGACTGTGAACGTCGTGTAGCCAGGTCACCCAATTAACAAACACCTCCTGATCCTATAATCATGTCTGGTAAAGAGATCCCCTCTCTCTCCTTTCCTTCGCCTCTCCCACGTAACGAAAATCAGCAAACAACATGAACACAGATTATTTCCAGATATACGTGAATTAGTACAGATGAAATGAAACAATAAAAGAGAAATGAAACAGTATATATAAGATGATGCAGGGAATAATTTAAACACGCTCAATGAAAAATTGAAACTGATGGAAGTTTGTTCGACAGAGACATGTCATCCGGGTTACCGAGTCTAAATCGGGCTCCGGGTCAGACCGGGTTCGAATTCTAGACCCGGTGACGAGGTCCAAAACCTGACCCGAATCACCCAACTGAACCCAGTGGCCCGTTTCAACTCTGGCATATTCATTCTATCTGTGTGAATTGTTATAAACGCTAGTTCATTAATGTTATAATTATGGAACGTTATATTCGGAAAAGGTGGAATCCGGACTGGTATGTTCAGAACAGATAAAGTTTCATAAGTGAGTACAAATTGCTCCCTTTTTCGGTTATTTCGAGAGTAGAAATATTTTTTTATATTAGTTTGGTACAAAACTCGTTTCCATCCTATAATTTATAAACACAATAGTAAATGTGCCTTATTCACGTTTGAAATGTGGAACATGAAAGGTTTGGTATGTCCATAAGGAACATGTCAATTTTGCTTTTGAACATCTGTAACTTTTCATTATGATACAGTTTGGACTTGTGATCTTTGCACTTTCTGTTAGTAATTTAACAGAAAAATTATGATTAATTCATTTTATGTTCAATTTACATTAGTAGTCAGGAATGGAAGGTACCTACTGGGTTTGTTAATATGTATTACGAACCAGTACATTCAATGAACCTCACCGAATTTGCAACCGAACCACGCGCGTGCAAAGTGTTAACCGTTTAACATTATCCTAAACGTTCTCAGAATTCTCCAGTTCCACTGGAAATCTGACCACCAACTTTGGTCACCATTTTGAAACTGACTTAATGAATTTTCAAGCTATCCGTCTGCATTTCGAATTGCCCTAAAAAAATATAAATGCAAAACTTGCAGGGTTGAAAAAAATCATGTTTTTTAAATCATTTTTCTTGATTTTTTATTTAAATCGATTTTTTTATTTATTTATTTTTTATTTAAATAACTTGCGGCACTGATACAGCTACTAATTTAGTTTTTCCTTTTCAAATACCTTAGCCAGTAAACACTAAAGTAAAATTCACAAATATGTGGTGTTCGCTACGGAATATAGCCACGGAAAATGGCCAATTACAACAAATTGTAATAGTTTTGAAAAGGAAAGAAGATATGGTGTTACTTGTAGTATATTTTACAAAAGAGAGTCAACATGTACGGAACTTTTACGTTATTTTCGTCCGTACACGATGAATGAAGTGGATTCAGAGGTGTATACACCCTAATTAACTTCGAAAAAGAAATGATTTATAGTGTTTCGACGCATCTACTTTCCTTCTAAAATGACGTATGTGCCTTCCTTTCTTCCGAAGTAACCGCAAGTTTTATAATCGCAATTGCTTCTGTTTTCCACGCTACATCTCCCAAACGAAATACGTCACGATTTAAGTTTTCTATAATATATTTGAGTTCATTTCAGTTAAAGAGTTTTCAGCTCTCAATATTGTACTATCAATTTGGGAACAACTTATGACAATAAATTGCATAAAATATAAGAGCTATTTTGGAGCCGCAGTTGCTCAGTGGTAGAGCGGTCACCTCCGGTCCATGGCGTCCCTGATTCGATCCCAGCTCGTTCAATGTGGACTTCGTGGTGAATGAAAACGGTGTGTGTGGGTTTCCTCAGAGTTCTTTCGTTTCCTCCCACTTTCTTCATTCCACCAATTCTGCCATCATCACCCATTCAGTCTGATCCAAATTTGCTTAGGTATAATTCAAAGCTATTTAATACAATGAAATCAATATTGGATACACAGTTTTGCATATTCATCCTTCAGCGTACACATAGGTAAAAGTTATACTTCCATTACGAAAATAATATTTTTGAGCAAGTTGTAAAGAAATTAAAAATATGATACAAATACATTTTGCGTAATAAAAAGTGGGTAATGTTACGAAACAAACAATTTTTGTTTTGTAAACAAAAACTGGATTTTTTTTGTTTTCTATCTGTTCGTTATTACAAAAATAAACATATTACATATTACAAAAATAAACATATTTGTAATACAAACTTTAAACGTATGATATGAATTGGGTTCCTACGTTCTCTTCTAAAATTTCGCATGCAATACGAAATGAACGGATCAAATAGTTTCTTAAAATTCTAGGTCCATCACTTTGGTTTGGGTGTACATCATAAGAGCCTAGAATCACATAAGGGAAGGTGAATTTTAAAGCTTACACATGATTCAAATAACAAACAATTTAAAAATACTGCACTTTATTTCTACATTTAAAAAATATATATTTTGATTTAAATCATTGATTAAAAAAACATCTGATTTAAATCATGATTTAATATTTGTTCATGTTGTTTGCTGATTTTCGTTACGTGGAAGAGACGGAAGAAAGGAGGGAGAGAGAGATTTACGATTATAGGATCAGAAGATGTTAATTAGGTGGCCTAGCTGCACAGCGTTCACAGTTTTTTTTATGCGAGGTGTACAATACAATAGCGAATGACTACATCGAACACTACTTCCATAAGGTGACCATATTTTAAAAGCAGCAAAACGGGATATTTATCTAACTTCCCTAACGAAAAAACGGGACAAAATAAAATGACAAAACGAATACACTGTACTGCTAGATCATTAATACTGATGTTTTACAACTAATAAATAAATAGAATAGTTATGTCTACTTGCATATGATAACATGACTGCACTGCATTCCTTCACATCCACTTTTATTCATATTTTGTCGATAAATGTATTTTCAACATTTCTTTTCGCGCAGCATTTTGTAAAATTCTTCACATGTGAGAGTGAAGTTAACCGTTTTAATCAACATGGCTTTCAAAATTTGTACTGACAGAACGTTTTTTTTTCACTTGTTCATAATCCATTCATATATGAAAATACTCGTTCAGTGAAGGCATTTATTCCAGGCAAACAAAGAAGAAACTCCAATATCTTAAGGAAATTATAATGTGATACGTTGTTGACATTAAAATGAGAAATAATTGAAGTGTTGAGTTGCAGAGACAAAGGTGTGTTTTGCGGTAATTCTGTGCCGATAAGTAAGAAATTTCAGTGATGTTGACATCAACAAATTCAAACATGATACTATAAATGTCCCGTTTTACGTCTAAAAATGTCGGGACAGAGGCTTAAAAAAGGTATTGTCCCGGTTAATGAGGGAGGTCTGATCACCTTATACTTCTATGAACTAACCAACTAACGCTATGGCTTATAGAACTCGAAAGTTCATCGCCGCAGTAACAAACGTTCGCCATTGGATTCTATCCTGGGCAACATCAAGCCAGTTTTCATCACGAACACCTACTTCTCGAAGATCTCTTCTAATATTGTCCTCCCAACGACGTATCGGTCTTCCAAATGGCCTCTTCCCATCCGGTCTTCCAACCAGGATAGAATATAATCTTCGTTTTTCCCCCATCCGAGCTACATGGCCTGCCCACCTTAGACGTCGCGATTTCATTATTTTTACATCTGGTGAATCGTACAGTCCGTGAAGTTCTTCATTATGCAGTCTCCTCAATTCTCCAGTCATTTCGTCTCGTATATCTTTCTCAAAACCTTATTTTCAAATACACGTAATTTATGTTCATTATTTCTTCCGTGACCTCATTTTTGCTTGTTACGTATGCTCCCAAGTATTTAAATTAATTTATTTTCTCTATGACCTCATCCTTAATTCTTATATTTTTATTTCCTTCATTCCCTGCGTTTCAGCTTGTTATCATGTATTTTGTTTTATCTATGTTTACCTGTAGACATATCTCATTGCACGCTTCTACTAAGACATCGGTGTTGCTTTGTAGTGCATCTATATCGTCCCCTATTAAATTTACATCATCCGCGTATACCAACCATACAATGATAGTCCCTTTTTGTCCCCTTTAATTTTTAAAATCGCATATTCTAACGCAAAGTTAAAAGGTAGTGGTGACAAGGCATCACCTTGTTTCAAACCGTTGCGAATCTTGAAACTATCTGACATATTATTATCTATCCGTACTCTGCTTATGGGGTCGCTGAGACACATTTTCACTAGTTGAACCAATCTTTTCGGAATTCCAAATCTTATCGGGATACTGTATAATTTTTCCCTTTCGATAGAATCATATGCTTTCTGAAACACAACTGTACTTTGAAACCGCAGGGCTACAAAATATATTTTTAAGCTTTGTTACTTCTTGGAAGCATTCCGACAACAATAAACAACATTAAAAAGCTAAGTCGACAAAGTGTCCGAAGTCACCCAGGATGACGGTACTTTTCTTAAACAATTCATACTAAAAAGTAAATAATAATAATAATAATTTTGTTTATGCATGACTAAAAAGAAAAGCATGAGTCGCTTTCTCATATACTTTATAAGTTCTTGAATTGGCACGCCTCATACTTTTCTTTTTAGTCATGCATAAACATTTTTTTTAACTTTTTAGTACGAACTATTTAAGAAAAGTATGTTTTTTTATTTTTTCGAGTTATTTCGGTGTTCGGATAATTTTCTCAAGCTAATATTTTGTGACCAAAATCCTAAAATTTCGGACTTCGGACACTTTGTCGACTTAGCTTTTTAATGTTGTTTATTGTTGTCGGAATGCTTCCAAGAAGTAACAAAGCTTAAAAATATATTTTGTATCCCTGTGGTTTCAAGGTACAGTTTTGTTTCAGTCAATTGTTGCAGTGTGTGTGAAACAATCTGTCGTTGTCTCGCGCCATTTTTCCAATTTTTGAGTGATGGCAGCAAAATCTCTCTGTACAAAAGTGTTCGTGGGGTGGAAGCGTACGTTCAACGTCTAAATTGTACACCTGTCTGTTGCTAAAAAACACACAGCGATATCGCTTCTCTGTTAGCCGTTGCCGGCGAGACACAAAGTTTATTTATTAAAACTTTCAGCGAAACGTGGGGCGACTTCGGACATGGTTCAAACATACAAGAAGATTGTAGGAGGGCGGTCTTATCAACATTATAACAATGAGAATCTACACAAATCAATTCATGCTGCTTCTTCAGGGAAAATGACGATTAGACAAGCTGCCAGACAATATCAGATACCAAAAGTACTGTCTTTGACAAGATTAAAAAGAAACATCCAGGTCATCATGGGAGTCAGAAATGTCTGACAGATGAGGAGGAAAGAAATGTTGTATTTGGGGCTTTTGGAATATGCTGAATAAGGTTTCCCATTACGACTGTAAAGTTAAAAAAAACTTTTAAAAGTGTCCAAAGTCACCCCAGATGACGGTATGTCGTTAAAAAGATTTTATTAATATTATTTATATTAAATTTGTTGTTTGTGAGACAACGAGGAAAGCCAATTTGCAGTCCGCCTTGTCTGGTAACGAAGGCCTTGAGACTTTTTCTAGAGACTTGTTTCTCGTTCTGTTGTGATAGAGGAAGAGCCAGCCTTCCTCACATTCCTTCAAGCTATCGTTATTGCTGATCTCAACTGAGTGTTGTATAAGAAGTCCAACGAAAAAAAGAACTGTTAGCTAGGTGGTATTCGTATAAGATACAGCCAAGCAGATTCACTGCCTCCACCCATTGAAGCATTACAAGGCCCATCACGTCAGCCATGTTACTACTGGTAGAGGCTTGTTCCGTTAGGACTAAGTGAGATTGTGAACCGACTGTTAAACAAGCTTTTTTTTTAGTTGATATTCTGTTAATACATTACTATAATACTACACATGCTTTCAGGAAAAGGAGCGGTTCTTTTGCACTAGAAAATATACAAGTAAAGAATTTTAAAAATGCAATTTACGTACTGAGGAACATCAAACTTTTTTATATATATATACAGGGTTGGAATGGTAAAATTTTTGGGGGGTACACGCTGCTCAATAAAAATCCGGATTTGGGAACACGTTCCTTTATATTTATGCACTGAGGTGGGTACACGCTGTGATTTAAAATATTAGGCGGGTACACGGCGTGTACCCGCGTATACCCTCCATTCCACCCCTGTATATATATATACTAGAAATACATCCAATTGAGTAGACCTTGTACAGGGTGAAGCAATGTTCAACTCTGTATTAAACCCTACCTAACCCTGTGTTAAAATTCAGTAATCCAGCTACTGAAGACGTAATAGAGTGCTGAGATGGAGCCACTTTAGAAGCAAGACGCATCGTCGTATATTGCTTCTACACAGCCCAGCATATTCCAATAGGGGTACCCATCCCCGCCCCTCATGCCAGTTGGCCCAATCCCCCCAATACGACCATCTTAATCTTTCCATGCAGAATCGTATGCAAAATCTTTCGCTCGCCAAATATATCTTAATGAACAAAAATATCTTTCTGATTTCATGACAAACAATCACATTCATTATCGTAAACACATTTATAACTTATAAACAAAATTAGAATAAAATATAATTTGCAATGAAAAATATACTTTTTTTTTTTTAGATATCACAACATAGTTACTAACTAAAGTACGGGTATATGAAATACTCAACACAGAAGAAATTGAGATTGTTGCATCATTCTGGTGCATACTCTACACAAAACATTTCACACTTCTAATTAAAAGACAATAATTTCAGTATATTTCCACTTGGCGCATGCATTAACAATCTCTTTATATTTTAAGGAGGACCTAATGTCATGATCTGAGTATAAGTAAATTGCACGCAGAGTGAAGTCTACTTATGCTGCTGAGGAGCTTGTAACTGCTACTGGAAGAAGAATCCGATAAGTTACCATTAGTATTGAAAATCCAGACAAATGTATCAGAAGTGTTCTATATAAAGCTCTTGCGTATCCACAAGTCACCTGTATGTGAAGTCGTCAGAGACTCACCACTACTGTCGGAAGAAAATCCGTAGAAACAGAGAATCTTACTAGCAAAACTGAAATATCAGTAGAATCTTCATAAAAAAATAAAACTCACGAAATCCCTGAACTTCAGAAGCAAGAATGAAGTTATTGAACTCGTAAAATTCATCAAAGATCTGTAAGATCAGTTGCTGTAATATTGCACTCTTTAACAAACTTTCCTTTGTAAATCTCTTCAAACATTTTAAGTGTGGGATCTGAAAACCTCTTCAAGTTGGATAATCAAAGACACTAGAATTATAAAATAATCTTCAACCTTTAATATTTCTAGGGTATCAATGATCAGGGTGTTATTTGTACGGATGAAGGGAGCGTTATTATTTTGTTGTTGCTGTTGACATTCACTGTGTGTTGTGTGTTCATTGTCAAAGATAATTATTCGAATTGAAATTCAGCGACACATCCAGGCTGTTGATGGTGTCTTCTCGACCATGTGACGACATGATGGTCTATTCTTTCGTGACGGATTGATCTTAGTCTGTTAGCAGATTTCTTATTGGGTGAGGGATTTGCGAAACTTTGAAGAGGGTGCGGCTAAACGCTCCTCCATTATTTGAATGTACACACGTGACACTTCTTACATCACTTACATATTTGTGTGAACCTTGTTGCTGTTACACTTACTTCTGTCACTGCACCCCAGATGCATATATAATTCTGAAGACATACACAACACCCCACTTTAACTCAATTATTAGAATTTTGTATGCGAATTTTATGTTCCTTAACTTAAATGAAGTTGCAATGCAGTAATTGACTTGTGATTGAAATGAGAGTGCATATATAATTGTTCTAAGTAATCAACATATAACATAAGTAGGTTTATTTTATCTTAAAGTTCTCATAAACGTAAGAATTCCACCTTTTTTGTTGATTTTTTTTTTAAAAAAAAGCACATCAAGTAAGTATGAAAAATAGTATACAATATACGATGTAATTGAAGAATGCTGGGAGTAATTTGCTATTGTCTCTACTGAATGCAGCCATTTTTTTCATGCCATCTGTCAAATATATGTTGAGAAGTGGAAGATAATTATCCTTGACGAAGCCAATTATAAAGGTCGTGGGTTCTGTGACTTTTTCACAGACGCCTTTCTTGTAATACGTGAAATGCGCTTGAGAACTTGGCTCCTCGTTACCGTACACCACACATTCTTTTGTAACATGTTTTTTTTGGCCTCGGATTTTAAAGTGCTATACAGTCAACTTGCTTCGTCATCACTGTGGGTACAAGTAACGGCGATGTCTGGCCTCTTCAGTGACATCATCTTTGATGTCAGCGGTGATGTTCCTTGCATTCCCTTCTATCTGATCATCAGATAAAAAGAAAGAATGGTTATTCGCTGAATTCATTCATATAAAAGGGTCATGTCTCATGAGTATCCCGAAGATGCCACTCATTTTTTTTTCTACTGAAATGTTACATTTTGGGATTTTGTAGTGATTGTTATTGTCAGTGGTACATTTAACCTTTACCGGACCCTGGCTCGCCAAAGCACTTTTTAACTCCAGCAATGGCGTCGGGAAGCGGTGGGGAAAGATCACTTGCTCTCCTCTGGTCTTTATATACAGATGCTTATCAGAATAATGGAAACACCTGAACGAAAGTGCAACTTACCAGATTAATATGGTGTCGGGCCACCTTTCGCCTTCAGAACAGCCTTGATGCGACGTGGGATGGAGGCATAGAGGTCGTGAATGGTAGCAAGTGGAATATTACACCATTCCTCGTGCAGGGCATCGGCCAGTTCTGTGAGAGAGGAGGTGGAAATCGTCGCCGGAGTCGTGTTTCCAAGATGGACCACAGATGTTCAATTATGTTGAGATCTGGGGATTGGGCGGGCCAGGGGAGGTGTTGAACTTCATCCCGATGTTCCTCAAACCACGCTGCAACAACTCCAGCTGTGTGAATGGGTGCATTATCATCCTGGAATATGGCGTCATTGTCCGGGAACAACATCCGGACCATAGGATGCAAGTGGTCTCCTAAAATTGCGACATAATCGTTGGCAGTGATGCGTCCGCGAAGTGTGACCACAGGACCCAATGAAAACCATGATATTGCGGCCCACAGCATCACCGTGCCGCCGCCATGTTTCACAGTTGGGCGGAGACACTGCAGATCATACGCTTCTTTGGGCGTTCTCCACACATAAACACGGCCCGTGGTTTGGAATAGGGTGAATGGTGATTCATCCGACCATACCACACGTTTCCAGTCGTCAACGGTCCAAGTTGCATGGTCGCGGCACCATTTGCGGCGTGCTAAAGCGTTCTGGTCCCTGATGAGAGGTTTGGCCCGTGCAACACGACCCCGTAAGTTCATGTCATGTAATTCGCGGCGGACTGTGATTGTCGAAACAGGTTGGGGGAGGTGCTGATTGAGTTCCTCCGTCACTTGCGCCGCAGTGGCACGACGGTTCCGCGTGACAATGCGCTTTAATACCCGGCGTGCCCTGTCACTGGTGCTTTTCTTCCGCCCACTGTTCCGCTTCCCCGATGTGGTTTTCCCGTGTGTTGTGTAGGCCGTCATCACCTTCGACACTGTCCCTGGCGACATACCTAACACACTAGCCACTGCCGTCACACTCACTCCACATAACCGCGCACCAACAATTTGCCCTCTTTGAAACTCAGAGGTCTCCCATTTTACACTACCTCCGTCTGCTGCAGCCACTGCACACTCCTGTTCCACGACGCCTGACGTAGTATGGAGACCGACCTAACACACCACCACCAGCAGTCCGGCGCTGCGGTCGCCACGACACCACTGCCAACCCATACATCTGAAGTGTTGCCAACTACAGGTGTTTCCATTATTCTGATAAGCATCTGTATTTTCCTATTCTATTTTCATAGATTTGGTGTATGTTTCTCCGCTGCATGCATTTCATAAGGGGTACTTGGGATACAGCAGTTAAATTTCCTGATTTACTGCCATGGTAATTTTAATTTATGTAATCACAAATACGCTAATTTATACCTACAAAACAAACTTCGAAAAAAAAAACCAGCGTAATTAAGAACACGAATTGCATTATTGTACCCTCATGTAACTTTTATTTTTTGAATGTACTCTCTCTCTCTCTCACACACACACACTCACTCTCACTCTCACTCTCTCTAACTCTGTCTCTCTCACACATACACACACAAACATACAAACAAATATACAAAGTTTAAAAAGCACGAAGAACACGAATAAGCCTATCTTAACATACACATTCTTTTAAAATAATAATTTATGAGCCCCATCTCATCTTAAGATGCCTTGGTACTTAGTCCTCCTACTTTTTAATGTCTAAGAATACCGAACAAATCAAGAACAATAATGAAATTTTGAAGCTAATCCTTTTAGCCGAGATATTTGAAGGTTGTAACTTAGGACGGCATAACCCCGGTTTTCAAATTTCTCTTCAATAACAAATATCTTCAAATTTTGGATTAGTTCATTTGATATAAAGTATTATCATAGACCTCATCATAGGTCTATGATGAGGTCTATGGTATTATCTAGCTCCCTTTCTAAAACACAGTAAGCGCTGTTTAATCCGGTATTCTTCGGTTCGGCATATTCTTTAATCCGGCACCGATCGAGCCACTCGAGTTCGGATTTTTTCGGGTGGATTCGAGCGTTTGTTGACTTTCATGTGTATTTTTTTCTTACCATGGAGCAGATTATTAACTTGTTTTAAATATCATTGTACTGTACTGTATTCATTTTTCTTTGGAATTCCCGTTAAAACTATATGGTCATTCAATAATCCGGCATAACCGTTAATCCAGCACGGACGTGGTCCCGAACGAACCGGATTAAAAAGCGCTCACTGTACCATGCAATGATTGATCCTACATTCAATTTAAAAACTGAGAAATAGCATGGAGTGCAAGCTGAGTGTCTCATACTTCACATTACTAATCAGAGATAGAATAAAAGCGTAGTTTTAGCGCATGACCAGTTCGCTTGACTGATACCAGGTGGCATGAAAGGAAAGGAGAGAAAGGGATTCACTATCTATAAGTATTTTATCTATGACTTGTAGGATAATTCGTGGATTAAGACATCTCGGGATTAGATTGTTTTATGCAGCTGGACCTTAGTGTAAGTAAACTAACAGTGGCCTAACTAGAGGGTGAGCCCAAGGAGTACGGACCCTCCCCGAAATTTCTATTTATGAAATTAGTTTAACTGTAGCCGTAATTATGGATATTTTATATGTATTTCATACCCGGGCCAACCATGGGCCCCTCCAAAACTCGTGAACATCCTCCAAACAAGGTGTTATTGTAAGGGGAAGAGGGAAAATTCTCTGCCATCTCGTACGTTTTCCTTGGTACCTTACTTACCAGTTTTCTTGTAGGGAGAGAAACCAGCGTATTTACGTGTACTCCAATAGGTAGCAGGTTTGGGCATTGAATTTCCTCCCCCTCTATCTCATTCGGTGACAAATAACACCCTGTCTCCGACACTGATTTGTTATATGTCCCTACAAACTAATTATCTTATTCTGATCGTACAGTACACACAACCAGGAAATACTTTTTTATTAGTATTATAGTTTATACATGTTGATTTACGCGCATACAAGAAGAATACTATGAATGCTCATTGTTGGAAGGCATTTTTGACGAAGGCAGTTAGTTACATTGACGTAACTTCCTTTTAATTTAAATATCTTTGTTGAGTTCCTTGTGTGCATTCTTCTCGCCGTAGTTTTGACACGAGGTGTGAAAGTTTGATGTATGGTCACGGTGGCTGATTTCTGCTAAAGCTTACTTCATCCTTTTTTTTTTTTTTAAAAAAAAAGCACACTCTCTTTTGTTTCATTTTTATGTTATTGTTTCTTAGCTGCGCATAAGGAAGAAAAAACTCGAAAGTTACTTCTCCTGGTACGCACAGAGTTCTGTTGCGTGTCACATTAAACTTAAGCGCGGCAGTACCTAGCGTTCACACTGTTTTACAGGGTGTTTCCAAATACAGTACAGTACAGTACAGTACAGTACAGTGAGAAATTGGTTCACAAAGAAGATAGGACGTACCCCAAAAAATTAAATAAATAAATTTAAAAAAAGGTTTGATCATAATAACAAAAATATCGTTCCCGGTTTATAAATGTCATCAACCAAACATTTTGTTTTCACCCTTATTCATCAAAAACACCTACAGATATTTCTAATACACTGAAATTGTTTTTAGTACATTCATATAAAGATTCAAACCTCGCTACAGTAAATGATTATATCTTTGATACTCCTATTATAAATTATACTAATCCAGTCAAAGAGACTTTTCACTCCTATTATAAATTATACTAATCCAGTCAAAGAGACTTTTCACTCCTATTATAAATTATACTAATCCAGTCAAAGAGGCTTTTCCACTAAGATTTAACATGGATCACTAGATAATCAAACAGAAGCCTACATTCAAACATCATTTTCCCTACCCTATCCTGACCTGAGCCCAAGATGCCTAAAGACCATAAATTCATCCAAATAATCAATCTTCTAAAATAAATCAGAAAGTATTTGGCAAGAGTTCAGTCTGCATTTAGTAAAGAAAAATGGTTGATCTTATTTGGTTATACTAAACAAAAGATTTTATCTCGGTATGATAACCTAGAATTGTTTAAAATATGACGTATAAAATGATCGAAAAAATTCAACAAAATGATTATAATAATACCTGCTGTGCACACACTTCCTACAAAGCTAAAAATTTTATATTGCTTGCTTAACATGTGTGATAAATAAGATAAATAAAGCTATTTAAAAATTAAGTCTCTTTTATTCTAGGAAAATAAAATTGCGCGGACAAACATGTAAAAGAAACACACAAACATTAAAATTAGACCCTTACTGCTTCGAAGTTAGTTAAAATTTCTATTAGTACAGATAGTTCTTTGGAAATTTGTAATTACATGTTTAGTTTCCTTAAAAGGAGTTTAAATACGAGTGGTTAATAGATGACGTGGTAGTTGCATCCACTTGTGTTTGTAGCGGATGTAATCTTTAGCTAGGAACTTCATCAGTATCTGCTCAAGTTTAACAAATATAAAGTTTTTTTTTATTTGAATTGTAACCAAACGGTAAAGTTGTGGACTTCGGATTAGTGATGTAGGTTCGAACCTCGTGGCCGACCATCGAGACGAGACGAGGTTCTCGTTTTGACTTTTTGAGGACGGTCTTGGTCTTGGTCTTGTCTCAACCAGAAAATTTCGGTCTTGATTTGTAAACCTCAGTCCCAGTCGCTACACATTGGTCTCGGTCTCGTCTAGAAAGTCTCGGAAGGAACTATTCAGAGGCTTAAAGATTTACCTTGGCTTAACTCATTTCAAATGAGAACGCATGCTTTGCGATCAGTGCAAAAGCAGGAATATTAATATGATATTCGAATAATTTGTTACATTCTCAGTTTGAGATTTACATTAGTAATGAAATTCTGAAACAGAGATAAAAACATCACGATTTTAAAGTAATAAAGAAGTTATTTATACTATAGAAATGGATCCGTACACGTTACGAAATTGGTACAGTAATATTGTCGTTTAGCTATTTCTAAATTCTAACTATAATGACTGAAAAACTGTTACATTAAAAATGAATATATTTAAATTTTAGCTGAAAGTTTCTGCCATGTATAACCTATTTATAGATATAAATGTAAGTACGTTTGTGACAAAATAGAATTTGTTACAAGGAACCAATTAAATACAAAATAGAATTTAAAAAAATAAAAATATAATTTACCGAACTCCACACGAATCAATTTGTTTACAATAGTGCTCTTCACTGATTAAAAGAACCACGTTATATGTTCATAGGTATTGATTATAGCTGTAGCGTATATTAAAGCCAAAAGAAATGAGTTAAGTGTGTTTTCACTTTCCAGTAGATGCTACTTTCAAATATTATGGATATAACAGCGTATTGTGTATCTTATAAACCAAACTAAGCACATTAGTATTTCAAATAAACGCTATTGTCAGATTAAAATGTCATTCTTACTATCCTAGCATAGCATAACTTAATGGATAAAATTAATTTTACTGTATCTAAGGGATTGTATGTATGTTTTTAAATAAAAACAATACTGTCTGTTTTTATCGAATGTTTAAGAGTATCTACGTGATAGTTTGTGCACAGTTCACTCTGCATAAACTAAGAAGTTCTTATAGGGAAACTTGACAGCTTTTATCTTATATTTAGAAAAATATTTTTAAAAAAGAACATTAGATTGTCTCTTTCAGCTCTAAGGTAGTGGTCAATATTTCAGAAATCTTTCATTTTTAAATATTTTTTTTTTCAATATACGTAAGTGGCGTAAGCAAAGAGTTATTTTTGAATTTAGACAGTTTGACTTCTTGAAATAAATGGGAGAGTGTTAACAAAACTGAAAGATTATCAGCAGAGAGACAGCATGGGGATGAAAGTTCGTAGAAGAAAATTAATTTCTGCGTCTATCCGTCCATGGATCAATCTTCAACACATTTATATTTTTACTGACAAAAGAATACGAAACAGTTTGACATTGACAAATTTGTCATATATTTGAACATGTTAAATAGCATTTATAACTGTAAGAAGACTCATTCTAATATGAAAAATCATAAACAAAAGCATTAAATTAATATTGTCGACATTCATCAAACTGAAGTTGTTAGCCTCGTTCGAGACGGGTGAGTCTCGAGAGGCAAATCTCGGACCCGTCTCGAGTAAGTCTCGACACATGGTGTCTCGGTCCCGGTACCATTCGTAACCCTCACTGAGATTTCCCAGGGATGATACCTCCTCCGTTCCACTAGGCCGGGATGATACCTAAAGTTACCCTGGCTGATATCTTTCCCATCCTCTGCATAACCCATCATGTCCTACGGCAAAGATTCCGAAAGATCAGAAATAAGTTTAATTCAATTTAATAAGAATTGTAATAACCTTATTTTTGAAGATTTTCAGAATCTTTGCTATTGTAAGTACAAATGACATTATTTCTTGCGCATACCGACGAAGCTGTCTCTCATTATTGATAGTGATCGTCCAAGTTGTATTCCGTGATTAGCTAAATTAAAAAAAAACTTGTTTAAAATACTTTTTCACATTGCGAAAAACATTTTACATATTGCTAAAGATGGTCCTTGTATTATATTTAATTGAAATAAATGTTTAATCAGGGTTGATTTATACAATTCAAAGTGATTTAAAAGTGAATTTAAATCACGTGTTTTTAAAATTCATTATTTAGATCAACATTAATATCATTAATGAAAGAAACAGAGTGAGGCATTTCTAAATATTCTCGTACAAATCGTATGTAAACTCTATAAATCTCTCCTCCTAAAATTAGTCCTTATTATGTGGTGATAGGCTACAACTAATTAATACAAATACAAACCAAAGATTTTGCTTCGAGGCAAAACTAATGGGCCAACAGTATTAACGAAGTGTTCGATTTATTCCTTTCGTATTACACAAAAAAACTTAAAAGAGATTGTGAAAATCGTATCCACACAATTATTCACAATTTGGACTACACACACAGACACACACACACACACACACACACACACACACACATATATATATATATATATATATATATATATATATATGTTGTGCTAGTACATTTGAATTTGAATTTTATTTATGGCCTTTAGGCATCTCAGGCTTAGTCTAACTAGTACATTTAAACATACAACACATATAAATTCATAAAATGTAGTTTATGCTTAGGAAAAAAAAGTATTCTTTCGTAATATGTTCTACTTATTATGGAATATCTATTACCAATTAACAGAATCTAATTAATGGAAGTACATGGTAAAAGCTTTAAAAGATACTGCATATGTCTTTCCTGGACAATGAAAAAGAACATTCCCGAAAAGATAACAAGGGAACGGAGAGGACGATTAATTACTAATTCTGTGAAGTTTCACCCAATTTCCATTGAAACGTCAATAATGCGCGATCCGAACTCGAGAAGACTAGGCTAGTTTTCTTGACATAAGCTCTTAATAAATAATATATAACTTCATTGTTCATCATTTGGGCTGCAAGCCACTACTATTAACGTGTGTGTCATCATAACAGGACCGCACGGGATTGGTCATCCATGTAGAACCGACTGGTACTTTTCGTTCCCTGTGCAAATCTTGAACAATAAGGCCCAGCGAAGTGATTCATTTTCTCTCTCTTAGAACACTACATTGTCAGATATCGAAATATTATAATTTATTTTTAACCTTGGATTAAAGTAAGGTAAATCCTCCAGCTAACTACAAAAATTAGGACTGTTAATATTTCAGAATGAAGTCTTGTTTTCTAGTTTAATATAAAAGAGGGATAAATCACTGATTCGGCTGTATGGAATAGGTCTTACAGATCTTAGGAACATAGACATACTTGTTCCCAATACATAGAATACTTTGTGTTATTTGTTTATCGTTCGAGACAGAATAAAAATACCTAAAACCTATACACATTACCTTAATTACTTGCATTATACGTGTGTAAGTTCTAAGTGTCTATTTCAAGCTAGGTATCGTATTTTTTTTAAAAAGGTAAACTATCTACTAAAGAGGCAGGAAGGAGTCGCCACGGATCTGCAAGAAGAATACAATTGCTGTTGTAATTTGCATAATGAGACTTTGAAAGTTAACTTCTCTAGGTAACTGACCTGAAATTGAAACCTTATGTTTTTACTAATTCCCTTAACGATTCATCATTCCCTTAACCTGTACCGGATTGTGACCCCAGTGAATGAGTGGTTACTCTTTCTGCCTTGTAACCAAAGGATCCTAGGTTCGACAACTTGTGGTGACGTAATTCATTCGGAACGCACTTAGAACTATGGGTTTATCCCTAGTACGTTAACATTATTCATCCAATGGAAGCCAATGAAGCCACTATTACTTCACCTTGTCCAGGGAAATTCCGTTCATAGACCTGCCTCCAGGCAACAATACTTATTAGTATCATCGTAATTGTTACTGTTACGTTGATGCATTGCTACAATTTTATTTCCCATGTATATTTTCATTGAACTAGGCTTTATATCTTCAATTGCGTCATTCTGATACATTTAACGTTCTTTGCAACACACCTCAAACATAACATGGAAGTGATATGTTCGTTTTAACATCGTGTGACCTCATACTTGTTTATGTTGTTAGAGGTCTCGGAAGTTTCCATAACAATAACATATAAATAAATATATTATTGCAAAAGTGAATATGTGTAAAGAATTGGTAGACATATTTAAGGCTGTTGGAATGAAGAACATTAAAAGTTGTTTACAATAAACAATAAAATGGTATCTTTTTGTTTTAAGAAGCTTACAAGAGACAAAATAAATAGAAGACTTCTGGAATCTTCACTCGGCCGTGATGGAATGTCACACACATTGCGTCACGTAGCTATTCTGCTCGCTCAGTGTGTGTGCGTGTGTGTGGTGTGTACATTTTCTGCATGGTAGTGAAAAGTTTTTTGTTTTTTTTTAAATAGCCATTGGATTTCCTTCCCATGCCAAGAACTGATATATACAGAGAACCACATAAAACAGTGTACTTCACTCTTACTGTTGGAATTTCCCAGTTCAATAGGCACGTACACCAAAGAAAGAATGCCGTCAAACTCAATCTAGGTAAAAAGCAAGAAGGAAGGGTTACCCTGCAATCCTGCATAATTTATCTAATTACTACACGTATATGGAACGTCGTAAAATAGAATTTGTGGTTCTGAAATGCCAATCATTTGTTTATTTTATATTGTTGTTTTTATTTATAGTGGTGTGACAAAAAAAAAATAACAAAAAAAAATACCCAATATCTGTGAAATTGTTGTACAAAATTTGATGCAAAAATCGGCAACATAATATTTCTTATGGTTTTCTGCTCTATACGTGTATTATTTTATGAATATTCAGAGCGGGGAGTCGGAAGGCGAAGAGGTTGTGTTTGTCAAGGACCGGTCGAATAGCAAGCTGGCAACCTCCTACAGTTCATGCAGTAACCATAGTACAATACGTTAGGCCCACCCAACGGGGTGACGCCAAGGGTGGGACCACGCCAAACGAGAGCACCCAGTATATCACCTTGCATAATGATGAATTAAAGCTAAAATCAGTGAAATTTAAGAATTTTACGATTCATTGTACCTTGTCAATGTTGACTTATTGTTATCATTAAAATATTTGTAATGTGAAAGGTCCACCTAAACATTTTATGTCCCAGCTGTGGTCCAACATTGAAAAGGCAGTGAGCCGCCACTGCCACCCGAACGGTCCGTGGCGAATGTAACCAGTTATCTGGTTGTTCTTGCTTTTCCACGATGTTCACTTTACGAGGGAGTAATTTAAAACTGTGTGGGTAGTATTTATATGGCATTTACTCATATTATTAATACTTTTCTATGTTAAACCCTAGTACTAAATGATTCCATATTCTGCATTTGTTATCTAATATACAAAGCTCAAAATCTGTAAGTCTATATGTCTGTACATGTTCTCTGCATAAATCAACAACAATGGACTAACCTAAACCAAAATATGTATGTACCAGGAGAAGATCGTCAGGGGCTACATGTGGCCCCGAAACATTAACCCTGAGGGAATATTTTCACCCCCATACAAATAACTCATTTCATTTCAAGTATCACATTATATCTCCTTATGGAGCCCATGAAATACATGTGCTTAGTATATATGTTGCATATAGAGAAGAATATGATCGATTCATTTGCCCGTGTAATGATCGTTAAAATTGCGCACCATGATATAAGTAATATACCAATCATAACTGATTCATTCCTGACCTTACAGTGTTAAGAAAGTTTACTTAGACTGACTTTATTTGCCCAAATGGCAACTGTTTCAACATGTACTACAATCAATCGATCATTTGTTACATCAATGAAAATTCTATCAATTAGTTATCCATGTGAAACAAACACTTTAGCCAAATTATACATAAATAATCAAAATTTTTTACTGAAAACGCTTTATTAGAATATAATTATGGTAAAAGTAAAGAGTTAAATAGGTAAGGCGACAGTTCAATCAGATAGGAGTTATGATTAATATAAGTTACAAGTGTAGAGCGAACGAAAATGGATGGGCTGCTCAGCAACCTGCATTAGTATACAGCGTGGTGATCAAATTGCTGCACCCCTCCTTTCTTTACACGCCTTCATCCAGCAGTGGATAGAAAATGGCTGAACATGATGATGATGATGATACTAAGCTTATGTTGGAATAGTTCCATGTAAGACTTATACACAGACATAGATGTATATGTACTCAATCGATTACTATTCTGTTATTCTGTATATTCCACGTCAAATACCACTTCAGTAGTTCATCTAAATGTTACAACTTCCTATGACGACCATGACACAAAATACAATCATTTCAGAACAGATAAATATCACATATCGTAAACTGACTATGAGATAATCGAACATTTCCCTAGACAATGGAGTGAAAAGTTACACTATACTAGCGGGTTTCATGATAACGTACAACATTATTCCACTTCTATGGTGGTGGCATGGGGGGTATGCGCAATAGCTTGAAGGTGTGGGCTAACGTTTCTATAGAATATTTATTTTCTATTTTTACCAAACATTCGCAAGCTGATTTTGGTAAAGGCCCTGTATATATACACTTGAAAAAGATGCTTCATCTTCTGACGCACGAATCTAATATATCCAAGCACGTGAACAAGGACTACAATCTTTGGAAACTGAACACTTGCACGTATCAAACCTCCAGCGCTAAAATAATTTGAAAAGCAGGAAGTTTAAAGGATACCTCACGATGAAGTGAGCATTGTAATTACTGACCATTGGAAAAGAATGATCATTACTGTGAGGAAAAACAAGAAAAGAAAAGAAACTAATTTGGGGTCACGTAAACGCTTAAGGGTTTATGCTGTAAGCTACGAAGCAAATAATGTCGTTTAGAATGCAAACGTGTCCTCGATTTAAATCAATTTCTACTTTCGTCAATCTCAATAGAGAGTTAGAGAGCCCCACACAAAAAATACTATTACGCCCTGTTTTGTATATTTATACACGTCCATACGCTGAGTTGTTCCACCACTGAGCGTACCTTACATAGTATTGGATTTGATTATAATTCTGCACGAAAAACTACTTCGGAAGAATTTGTTTTCAAATGCTAATTAAATACCTATTAAATACATCTCCCACCTGGTAAATTTGCCAGCTATGATGTCATCAAAAATGACCACCACTCGGTGAAGAAACTTGTCACATAATTTTATGTTAGAAATGATCCGATTTTACATTAAAATTTCACTGTTTCTTTTCATTTTAACTTTACAAAGCTAATAGGAGAGAAATTATCAATAATATTTACAAATACAAGGTGGTACATGAGAGTGGAAACACCCATAAAACGGAAACTGGTCGGAAAACAGTGATTTAATGTCCCCGACAAATGAGTGGAAATCTGTCAGGCCGTGACACTGACATGCAAACCATCTTGAAATTTGTCAACTTGTATTCAACTTCAATATTTTAAATGGAACCGTGGGCATGTGATATATTAATGTAGTGAAGAATTTAACTACCGGTAAAAACAAATGGCATTATTCTTAATGTAACTTTATTCATTCTCAAGGTTTAACAGGTATATTCTTTACAAGTGACGTGAATGACGGTGGTATTGACACAAGCAAAATGTGTTGAGATAGGCCTGATATTAGTCGAGGAGTTCCCCTAAAGGTGAATTGATGGTAGAGATGCCATTGAATGGCCACTATGTTCGCCTGATTTTAGACCCTTTGGATTTCTGTCTGTAGGTTCACTTCGAGGTACTTGTCATTGCTTTGATGTTAATGAAGCTTGTTCATCTTCACCGTTGAATGCTCTTTGAAAAATAAACTTGGTATGCAGAAATTTAAAACAAACCACCCTTAGATCGTCAAAACCAAAAAGAAATTCACATTTTGTTCCTAAATTGCTCCACTGAATTGAGCTCAGTAGCAATCCTTTTACCTCTGCAGGGTTATACTTTTAGATGTACAAGCGCATCACTATTTGTAGTTGCCGAAGGAAGATTGTTAACATGAAGACTGCTTTTACTTTGTGTTCTTTGGTAAATGTAGAAGACTTTGACCTAACAAGTATCTTGAGCTAAACACACAACACTGGGACAACAACTTCTCTCATATTGCTAGTAATTAAACCAAGTATTAGAAGGAAAGGGACGTTCTTGGAATAATGATTTTTTAATGAAATAAGTTGTAATGGAACTTATTTCAAATTCCATACTGTCCTCTTTTGTCTATCAAAAAAGGTTATTTATTTCTTGTTTAAAGAAATTCTTCAACTATCTTCAAGCTACCTTTTGAGTTTGGGTTGAAAGAACGACAACCCATGGTAAGACAAGAATTAAGAAAACACGTACAGACTAATGAAAAATATAGACTACTAAAGCACCACTCACTGAAGTTGTTTCAATCTGCCCCTTTTTTAACTACGGTACCAAAACATTTGTCAAACTTGTGTGAACGTTACGGCTGTAATAATCTCTCCTACTGATCAATATACCTTTTAAACTCGTGCTTCCGCAATGAATGCTTGTAATTGATCTGAAATATACGTTTATCCGTCTTATACAGTCCTTAACATAAACAATAGAATTTCAATCCTTTTGAGTAGTGTTGCCGACGAGACGAGAATTTGGCTGTCTTGTCCCCGAAATATCTTGTCCAAAGAGTGTATTGTCTCGAAAGGTTTGTATACTTTGCATTACGAGAGCTCAGTCTCGTCTCGTTTTCTATAGATATTTTCTCTGTCTCGTCTCGTCTCGTGGCAACACTACTTTTGAGTACCGGTACTCACGAAAAATATGGAATCTGGTAGAAGCTATTAGATCTTTTCTATATTTTCTTTTCTTTGTGGATTTAATTTGTCACAAAACAGAAGTACAGTCAAATGCCTTATTAGTCTGCTCTCTCTACACAAAAGTCTCACATGAATTATGGCGCCCGAACAGGGTTTAAGTCTGTTTTCATAAAGCTTCGTTACTGGCATGAAAGGTAGGACGGGTAGAAGTCGAGCTGTGATTGGCTCTCCCAAATAAAATCCAGCAAATACGGAGTCGCTTCGTTACGGGCATGCGCTGGTTAGAGCTGTAGTAGAATAATGACGTGACTAGCAACAACATCGAACGCTTCGAATTTTCAATAAAAAGCTTATCTATCTACGATAACGCAAGCGACCAAGGGAGAGGAGGAACATATACGTCAACGTTCAGTTATGATTTACGGCTGCTGATTGGCTGTTGATAAACCTCTTCCCTTAGTCTCATTACAAGTGGTTCTCTGTTCAAAATTTTCAAACTGGAAAGTTTTAGTGCGAATTGTAGAGATAAATTGTTTGAAAGATGTTATAGGAAACACTTGATTGCTGTAAACCTATGACTAACGGAATTAAAAACTATGATTGGCTGGGACCAGCACTGAGGATCGAACCTGCAACTTCCCAATTACGAGGCAAGCACTTTCTTGTATTTGAATTCCACAAAAATTAAATGTATTACGGTCACGTAATAACAGTGGCGGCGATAGACTATATTTCATAATTACGCCCTTATCAACAAAAATAGTTTAATAAAAAAAACTATATCAGGAAGAGCAAAGTAAATTGTATATTTCTAAACTACATTGATTTTTGAAACTTTACCAGTACCCACCATTGTGAATAAGGAGGTAGCTTGGTCTGCTTGAGGGTGAGGCATCTATTCTTGTCACCGGCCCTGAACAATACTCATTATAGGGTGATGAGTCAGTCTGAATTACAAGAGTTTTTATGATTACAATGTTCTATGAAGCGCCATCATATCTTAAATGTTTTTAAAAAGTGAAATAACGAGAAAGCGCCACTGAGTTTAAAGCTGTATTTTTCAATGTATAGGCATATAACCATAAATGCCCAGGGAAGAGAGTTTGTCATCACGGATTTAGGCCATACATTCTACAGTTGATAATTGTGCATTCATCTTTGAACGTTCAATGAACAAAAGAAATAAAGTGAAAAAATAAACAAGAAATGAAAAAATAAATTACACGACAGTTAACTGACGTTGTATCCTATTTCCGTTCTGGTGGCAAGGCAAAAAAATAATAAAGTATTTCTCTTCTTGACCTCCATACAAAGATTATGATCTTACATTAATGAGTTTGTTGTAAAAAAAGAGAAAGAAATGAAGTTTCGTAATAAAAGTAAATATTTCTTTTTGTATTACACAAATTGTTATGCATTTAAAGTAATTCCATGTAAATTATATTATGCATAGAGAGAGTGCTTCTGGATTTCGAGAACATGTTCCTGTACCAGGTAATTTTTTAATAGTAGCTTGCTACAGAGTCAAGATGGACACTCATGTGTAAAAAGACATTTTTTAAACAAGCGTTTGAACAAGAAAATATTGATCTCAGAAAACCAGTGGGCCGCGGTGGCTCAATTGGGCCGATCCAGCTGGTCGTGCTTGCTAGTGCGCTAGTCTGGCGACCCAAGGATCGTGGGTTCGAATCCTACCTCGGACGTAGATGTGATTTTAACTGTGCAAGAACAGCGATGCGAGAACAAGTACACATAAGTATAACACAAGTAAAAACAAGTTGAACAAGTAATAACAAGAACCCGCTTAGGGTAAACACATTTTTTTTTTTTAATGGTAGAGCGCTCACCTCTCGTGCTAGGGGCGTAGGATCGATCCCTGCTCATGCCATATGGGTTTTGTGGTGGACGAATAGCGTGTGCGTGGGTTTTTCTCGGGGTTTTCCCGTATCCTCCCACTTTCTTCATTCCACCAATTCATCCCATCATTCAATTGAATTCAGGAAACCGCAGTGAACAACTGCAGGCAGTCACTCTTTTAAAAATAACACACATGGCTAGGATCGAACCCGAGACTCCTTCGTGAAAGGTCAATACACTAACTATTCGAGGAACTTGAGATAATTTGTACATCGATTATCGTTTCCTGGCATTGTCTTGTTACTTAATCTATAATATTTTTATAATGATGATGGGTATTTTTTTTCCGGAGACAAGTCTGACCCAAAGGTTTCCGGACAGGATGAAATAATGATGGTTTGTCATTGCATTTCACAGGATTAAGATAACGTTGTAAGAACGGGATCTACAGTTCAAAGTGAATTTCACAACACTTGCGTCCATACCAAGTTAGGCCCAAGAGACCCTTTGATTACAAGGGAACGGGAGTGCTATTTTGTTAATGCTCACTACTTCATCCTACTTATCAAAGGGACTGGGTTTGTTGAGCGATGGCATTAAGAAATGTCACTAAAATGAATGACAATAAACGGAAGGGTTGGTAGGCTTAATTGTAACAAACGGAACGACAGCAAACATCATAATTGGAAGTGGAAAAATAGAACTGGTATTTAGCTTCAAGTGTCTGGCAAATATTAAAACTAAGGATATAAAGAGTAAAGCAAAAGAAAAAATAAAGCCTAGAATAACAATGACGAAGGAGGAGAAGAGGAACCATTTCTATTAGTTTGACGTATTCGATTTCAGGTTCGATTACCGGATGGGCATTTTAATTTTAAAAAATCATTGCATTCGTATTAGGACGAGTAGAAGCCATAGTTACTAAAATGTCACAAACAAAATATAGTTTTGTGTGTGTGTGTGTGTGTGTGTGTGTGTGTGTGTGTGTGTGTGTGT
>JAGDQP010006768.1:0-17155 GCA_022664845.1 Lepisma saccharinum | reverse complement strand
GTGTGTGTGTGTGTGTGTGTGTGTGTGTGTGTGTGTGTGTGTGTGTGGACTGATAAACAAAGAATTGAGGACGACGACGGGTCCAGGATAAAAAGCTCTAGTTTGAAAAAGTCGGTCGGCAGACTTAATATGTATGAAATAAAGAGTACTGACGGGGCTAAATAGTACAATTAGGGCTGAGTACAATTAGGCTAAATAGATTTTGAGAATTTCATCCCCTTTGTTGAGAAAAAGACTGATTAACACTACTTAAATGTTTTGTATGGAGAGTCATACTATATGGAAAGCCGAAATGTGGACTCTATGAAATAGTGAACAATGAAAATTGGAACTTGTCGAATTGTGGACATGAAGGAGAATGCGTCAAGAAGAAGTGCTGAAGAGATTAAGCGAAAAACGAACAATGCATAAGAAGAAAAATACAGGTTATAGGAAAAAGATTGCGCAGATATTTTATACTAAGTGATGCAATTGCTGGCATCGTGGAGGAAGAGGAGGAAGTCATATTGAACTCCTTGATAACATTATGAAGAAGATCGTGTGTCAAGACAAAAAGGAAAGCGAAGAGAGGATGAAAAGAGAGTGTTTAATATTCCTTGAAGAGCCTGCCGTTTTAGGCAGAACACTAATGTTTATTACACTTTGAACTGTTCATTGAATGTACAAGAGTCAATAAATAATGAAGCATAACGGAAGAACTCTCAGCTGACGTTATTATATTTTACAATGCTGAAATATCAAGTAGCAAGACTTGCAATATTTAAAATGCCAAAATGCTGAAGTGCTAATGTTTAATGTTAACGACACAGAACTTATTTATTAGGAAGTAGACTTAAATAATGAGTTAAGGAAATTAACACAAAGAATACCTGGTAACACATTACCGTGCCGATTAGGAAGTAAAACGTCATTGAAGTTTAAGAGCAGGGAGTAAAAACTGATAGTAGCTGATCTTTCGGGGAGCACCCTTCCCTTTTTCCTTCCGGACTTCCATGTACGAGACTCGGGTTCGATTTGGACCAGATTGATCTCATTTTTGCATCATATTTAATTGCAGTAATACGAACTTAATTCTTTTTAATTTTTATTTTCTTTAAACTCTTTGTATTTTAATGAAATGAACGAAGTCGACGTAAAAATACAATTTGCATCCAGGAAGAATAAAAAATTGATGTCCGTGTTCACATGTAAATTCAGGAGAATGTTTTACGATCCCTAAAGGATAGAGTAATGATTACAAATGAAAAAAATTATGGACCATAACGCGTCTCTGCAGCAACCACACATCGTATTGAAGCATCACATCTTCAAATAGTGTATGTATTATATGTACTGGAAACATTTTACTACATAGACACGCAGACAGGTTTGTGCTCCATACGATTTCGAAATTCTTCTCACCACAACAAAATATATTCTGCAACAGACTGTTATGTTCCATAAAACCTGTTTTTGTTTTCTTTCCCACTAGATCAGGAAAATAGTTTATTACTGGCTCGTCTTTTTGTAAATGTAAAACTTTTTCTCACGACGACGTATCCACTGCAAAAATTAATAAAATAAAGCACTACTTAAAAAGAATCACGCACCATCACTAAGAACTCACTCGGCTGGATTCGAACCAGCACTATGGGAATCAAACACATTAAACACACGAGCATGTTGCTCGCTGAACAAGAAATGCAATATTGTGGGTACTTGCTACTTTTGACCCAACCCTCGTTGTACAGGCGGTAACGTCGCGGACTTTGGATCGGCACGTGGGTTCGAACCCCACGGCGGACCATCCAGACTGAGTTTTTCCAGGATTCCCTCAGTTTTCTGATGAGTGCTCGGATAACACCTTAAGTAAGGATCTAGCCGCTACCTTTCCCATCATCTCCTCTACCACATCCCGGCCTGAGCCAAAGATACCTAAATCCATAAATGATTTCACATTTTGTTCATTTGCTACTTGTGACTTCCTACCTAGCTCTTTGTCCTTTTTCTCGTAATCGGTACAGTACCGTTCTATTTATTTATTTCTTAATTTTCTCTAGATTCTTGAATTTAAAAAGTATTATAAATAAAGGTATGAAGTGTGAAAAAATAAATAAAATTCCAGAATATTTCACTAGCATAGACTTGCAGAAGCATAGGAAAACTTGTTCAAAGAAAGTTAGAATTTTTCGAAGTGTGGATCAAGAAGAAATTTGAAATAAATCGTGTACCACAGAATTAATTTTTAACTGAGTTTTTCTAACTTAACTTCTTAGCTAAGTTAAGCTAAGTCAGCTTGCCCCCAAAATATGCAAGCTGACTCATCGGGCAGTTTGAAACCCAAATATCCATTGACCTCTATTTAAAACCAATACTGGACTGATTGATGCAATTAAAAATTTAATGAATATATAAAGCCATAGAGCGGAATAGATAGTTAATCTCGATCGTTCATTTCCTGTCTAAACCAATATAAACCAATTTTTCAGATCTAACTCAGTTTTTACGTTTGTTATTGCTGTGCGGTCAGTTTTTATTTATATCTAAATTATGGAAAATGATATTTATTTGCACAATCCGATACGTGAACAACTCAAGAATAAAGACATATTAAAAAGGGCAGCACAGCAATAACAATCCTAGAAAACCGCTTGCCAAATTTGGAAGTGAAAATATGGATATTGAATTAGATTGGAAATGTACGATTGAGGTTAAATTCTGGCGTCTATCTTTCGAAACTAGCCAATAACTCCAGTATCGCTAAGGAGAGATCAATGCTATTCATCCAGAACTTTAGCCCAGCCTATGACGTCATAAACTGCTGAACATGAAACCTCTCACCTAAAAATAAAGTGACCCAGTCCTTAAAACAGTTATTATTTCATATCGAAGAATCTCATAACCAATCAAAAATTGTAAAAGTGGTTTTCGTCTTTCGATAATATTTAAAAATGATTTTTTTAATGGAGAAAATTGTAGCTAAGGCCATCACATAAGTCAGAGCAGTGATGTCCTTCAACGAATACTCCTTCAGGGACTTATTTTAACTGACCCAGTTTTGAGTGTTAGAAACAATCAAATAGCGTTTCTTTACGGTTTGTTTTTCTATTGACTTGTATTGACTGCTATGATGTCATTTAAGAAATAGAAAAAACGGCTTTTCTTTCATTTTTATGTAAAAAAAGAAACTCTTCATAACTAATGTAATGCAGCAAAAATAAGGAATCCTACCGAAAAGAAAGGACCTGAGGTTAGAGAAAAAACTGTAAAAAACGGTTGCCTGATGTTAAAAGGAATTTAAAATGATTTTTTGGCAAAAATAAGAAAAAAAACGTCTGTTATGTTTTCAAGATAGTATTTAACTATTGCAGAGGATGGGATGTGTTGAGAGACACAGGAATACACTCAGAGACCAGAAGTGTGGGGGAATAAATGTATTTTTAGATACATCTTTGTACTTTCCATTTTTGCTTCCTATAAACTCATTAAACTCAAAAATCAACTTACTCAGCAAGCTTTACAACATATTTACAAGATATAAAAATATTAATAGAGTTCTTCCGAAACCGGCAGTAACAAGTTACGTCCTCTACATTGATCATTTATGTTCCTTAATGTTGATGATAAGTTGTATCCGTCTTGCCCCCTTTTCCCTCTTCAAACATACTTTCAACTACATCCCTGCTTAAAGAATGCTCTAACCAGTTTCTTTCTCTTTTCGTCAGTCTCGATTATTGTTCGTCTTTCGCCTACTCACTTCAGCATTTGCTCATTACGTATCTTCTGTGTCCAGTTGATCTCTTCCATTCTTCTACATGTTCATATTTCAAATGCTTCCTATGTTCTATCGTCATTCTTTGATAGAGTCCACGTTTCGGTTCTATAATACTATATTTCATCACTGGGATGACAATTTTAGAAGGGAACTCCGAAAGGTAGATATTCATGATGAAAACTGGCTTCATGTGGCCCAGGATAGAATCCAATGGCGAACGATTGTTACTGCGGCGATGAGCTTGCTACTTACGCACGCCTTAGAATTAGTTACTTAGAATTAATTTTCGTCAAAGCTATTCTCATCTTTCATTTTTTCAACACGTCATAACGGCATTTCCAATACTTCTCAGGGACTTCAAGCTATACAGATATATACTATGCTTTTTCTTGAGTAATTTCGATGTTAACCTGCTTTTCTTTGTTGTTTTAGTTGTTTGTTTTTTTCACGTATATCTTCACTCCATGTTCCTCACTGCTTTGTACGTACCTCTATGCTGAATAAAACCATCCAACGATTCCTCAAATTCAACATGAAGAGCAAGAATCTTATACAATGATTTAAACTTATTAGTTTCTCTGTCTTATCTGGTACATAAATCCACAATGTTGGACCATCCTTAACCAAAACTTGACATTTAACAAGAAAAGACCGTAGAATATACCTACTTCCCAGATGTTGATCCTGGAAACGGAGGAAGTTTATCATGATTGTATTAATGACCTCTCCTCCCTAGTATCCTTGCTACTTGCGCAACCTGCACGACAGCACGGTTATCCTGGATTGCATGTGTGGAAGGATATGACCACGAGTTTTCAGCTCGTTATATATACACAAGGCAGTTGAAAAATTATTGTCCTACATTGAAAGATATCCTAAGCAAGTACGTACCTCAAAACGAAGAAAGAAAAAGAGCTCATTTGAAGAAATGAGTTTTGGAGTTACAGGCACCCAAATGCTGCGAGGCGTCACCCCAAATTACGTAGTATCTGGACAAACAGCAATGTAAGGCGCGTCGGTTTGGAAGATCGCAAAATTGTATCCAATAAATACATTTCAGTCTTTTGTTGTTTTGGTTTGAGAAATTCATTCCTCAATTTACGGCAATGGCTTTTCACATTCGCTTCTCTGACACTAAAGACAGTACATAAAAAAACTTTACATTTTTTTTTTAAATATAAAGGCCTATAAACGTTATTTTATTACACTGAAACGTCCAAATCCAATATGAGGATGTAACGTCAATTTTTTCCTTCTTTTAATAATGGATTAACACTAATAACTGAAGGAATACTCAACGTTTACACATCACTAAAAACGTATACCGTAGCCAAGACTTGTTTATTGCAGAATTGTTTTTAAAATTACATTTCAGTAAGAATAAGAAGGCAATGACCGATATTGTAAATCTAATACTTCCTGGCAACGGCAAGATATTTATGCACAAAATATATTTACAACCAGTGTTCGATTTGCCGGGGATTTTCCCTGGTGTGTGAGGATTTTATGACCGGTTGTAAATTCCGAATATCATCAAAAGTTCCAACCAGGTAGGTAAAATCTTTGTATTTCTATCCAAACAACTAGTTTTAGGATCCCCTCCTTCCTAATTTATAACAAAATGAATACTGTAAGTGTTTACAATGGAAAGAAACTTAAATTGGCACAATAAGCACAAAAATATCTAAAATTAGTCTCCGTTCCAGTAAATAAACCGGAAACAACGAAAAGTATTCTTTCCGTGGCAAAGATATTGTACAAAATTTTATGTTTATAATCAGTACTATATTCAGACACATTCTCCCTGGAGAATAGATGGAGAAAGGGGTGTTTCTGTTCATTGGGGGTATCTTATTTTCAGGAAAAATGAGTTTTACCAGGTCGCACGTACCCAACACGCGTGGTTAATGATTGCAATCGATGACCTAGGAAGGATGAGCACTGGAGAGACGCCGTGGGCTGGAATTCCTCTGACGCCGGTTTCCTGGCTGAAATTTTAAAGGAATTTCAAAGTTTTCCATTTTTGCTGAGGAAGTGATAGTGCGAAGACGTTATCCTTAGAAATGTTACCGGCTTATGTCATAACTGCCTGCTAGCTCACTGATAATAAATTCCAGTTCTACGGCTTATGCCTAATTTAATCTATGAGGTATCTAATTGTCCTGGAAAAGACTGAAAAATTTCAGGGCGAAAATTTATCCCTGGGCTGTCACCTGACTTTATCATTACCTATGACGTTAGAAACATTGAGTTTAGACACCAAACAGTTCTAGTCTTACCAGACGACGTTCTCGAGTAGCCCGTTCCCATTTCTACTTATCAGAAGTAACGTTAACCGTGGTATTCCACACTTTTTTTTATTCTATTCAGAATTATATGTCGTCATAGATTAATTGTAAGTGTACCACTGAAAGTCGGCATGGTAATTACTTCCTTCAGTCAGTTTTTTCTATCAATATGTCTGTCAAAATTGTAATGTTAAATTGTGAATCTAAGTATTTCCCTCTGAATTTGTAATATTATTGTGGATACACACCATTTATTCAAATATTCCGGAACAAACCCAGCTTAGGACAAGCGCGATTAAATTTTTCCAAAGCTTGCAAATGTACTCTCCCAGCCCCCTTAGTATTAAAAATAAATAAATCATCTTTTCTCCATAATTTTAACCGCACCCTCCGGTAGTACTTTTAAATATCAACATAACAAATGAATTAGAAAAAGGAAAATGGATTTAAATAAACACGGAAATGAACCAATGAAGGCAATTAAAACGAAAACATCGATACCAAGGATACCTTAAACAGGAATCAAGAAAATTTACTGCAAAGATATCTGGTTTTCTGTCTCAAACTTTCAGATAACTTGCACTAACTTTCCTTAGTTGAAATATAATATATTATTTAAGCGTACAATAAAATAATAACTTCAAGACTCACCATTCATATCATATGATCTCCATCCATAAGCAACATTTAACTCCTTCCGTCCTTCGAAAAGACCAAAATGAATTTTCCCATCCGATTCCTCAGGGTTTGATGTTCTTTTTGCTTTTGCAACAATCCAAAATTTAGTTCCAAGGGCAGCCACTAACAAGGCTATTGACAAACAACTGCCAAAAAATGTGAGGAAAATCATCCCTCTTTTGAACAAATTCATTGTTCCTGATTTTTAATCTTTTTTAAAAAAAGAAAATCACTTTTAACAACCACGGTGCTATAATCGGATACAAGCACTATTAAACAACAAACGTGTTCCGTTTCTGGAAAGGCGGAATTTCCGCCCCAAAGCCAACAAGGTTTTGAATGTTGCAGGGACTCGCAGAAAAACACACCAACACTGAATGAAAGTATTAATAAAAATTTTAACTTCACAAGGCACTCACAAGAAACACACTTCACAAAATACTTCACGTATTGTTGAATCGCACCACAGACTATTCACCAAAGACAAGCAAATTTTTCTTGCTATGTCAGCAATTTTTGTTTATGTAGTTCATGGCATAATGTTGTGGCAAAGCTCTGCTCTGCAGCCGCCAACAACAGCCAGAGACTCACAGCTCAACTGAACTGAAGCGAAGCGAAAAACAACAGCAGTCTCTCTCACTATAGTAGGGTTGAGGTCTGGAAACTCAGGTGTTCCAGCCGTACAGGTGGCAGCACGAGACAAACACACAGGTGAATAAGTATTCCCACGGTTTGAATGAAAAGCCATAAAGCCTGAAATCCGCTCTGGTTTCAAACTTTCAATGTTGTTGGAACACTTCTCTGTCTGCCAGCGGTGAGCAGACGTTATTTTTATTAGTAAGAAGACTAGACTGGTAGCTGTACTTCTTTTTTATATCTACTGGAATTCATTCCAATACTTTCTACATTAATTCTGAAGACAAATTGTTCAAAAAGCTTTAGTATGTAATCAGTTGACTAGCAGAATGCAAAGGGAATATTGGTTTTAAAAATAAATACACAGGAGTCCAGATTAAGCGAATCGCGATTAACCGAACGAATTATTTGAAGAATCCTTGCAATGTTAAGTTGTTGTTTTAACATGTAAATACAGTGCTAAACTACAGTATATAAACCACTATGTTTCAGATTTAACCGAATTTTCACTAAGCCGAATCACCCTTGATCCCATCAAATTCGCTTAAACGAGACTCTTGGCTATATTATTTGCAAGAGCTGGATAGATAACAGGAAAGTGAAGTCCCTTTCGAAATGGAGAGACCATGACTTTAGGCGAATACTTCCAGGGATAAGGATGGTTCAGATATCGGCTAGTCTATATTCTAGGTACCATATCGGCACTCACCTGCTGTGACTGCGAAGAATCTTGGAAAACGCCAGTCAGGATGGTAGGTCGGATGTACTGAAATAAATCGAATTGCAGGCGATAACAGTACAGTTAGGAGTTTTGTTGTAATTACATTTTTATGTACTGGTATTATCTCACGCCGAATTTTGTTTTTCGGAGAAATTCTGTATAATGGAAAAATAACAGGTACTACGTAAAATGTACATATGCTCCGTAATGAAAATATTGTCTATTGAATGTCCGAGTTGCATAATCAACGTGTTTTTCTCCAGAGATGGCTTCATACCATAGTGATTAAGCCAGTGTTCGATTTGTCAGAGGGGAAGCTGGGAATTTTCCCTGGTGTAGCAGAGGATTTCATCCACGGTTGTTGATTCCGAATATCATCCCAACCAGGGGGGAAAATCTTTGTATTTCTACCCAAACAGAGGTTCAAACTTACTAGCAACTACTAGTTGTAGAATCCCCTTCGTAATTAATAACAAATCGAACACTTATTAAATCGAAGGACTGTAAATAATAATGTTTTATTCCAGCCGTCCCACCCAATCACTTAGGCTAAATCCTAAGCTAAATAATAATGTACACTTATACCGCTTACTACCTATTTTCGTCTGCACCAAAATCAATGGGATTTTGCTTAATAGTAGCTCTGATGGCTACTACTGGAAAGAACCAGTGACTAAAAGTACTCGTCAGAGTCATCTAGCAGCAGGCTTCAAAATCCCGCGCTCCTTAGTGCAGACGAAAAGATGTAGACGTGATAAGTCTATCTCATTATTTAGTCTATATTTATATCATGCACTCCTATCCAAATTAAAATAAAACCAGATTTTTAATTTTAATTACAGATATCACTCAAAAATAGCTGACAGCTATCCTCACGCAGCACAAGTAAGAAATAAGCAGATGAGCAGTAAAATTAAAATAGTGAAATCTTAATAATTCATTCAGGGTTTATTCTGCGCTCGCTTTTCTCGCAAAATGCGAAAGACATTCCGTTTTTGAAAAAAAAATCGCGAAAATGGTAAAGGGACTCTATGATAAAGAGAGAGATTGTCAAGAAGAAAGCTACCATATGTTCTTAACCCCTCATGAAATTGTTTTAGGAGCATCTGATCACACCACATGAAGTCTGTTGTTTCCCTCGTTCTCTCAGAAAGGAGCCGGTAATGGTGAATACAATCAATTTTGAGCGAAAACGAAAGTTATGACTATCAACCATACTCTTTCCTTATATTTCCAACAGTGATCATGCACCTATCAGAGCTGAAACCGGGTCACATTTGGCGATTCGGTCTGACCCGAACATAGGTAACCCGGTCCTAAACGTGACTCGATTGAACTGGTCTGGGAAATAAATTAACTGGGAATTCCGGAGTCGTAGGTTTCAAGTTTTGGGGGGTAACATCTACAGTCGTGGTCACCCCTGAAAAGAACACGGTTCAAACGCAAATAAATAAATAAATAAAAATAAATAATAAAAGACTTTACTTTATCTTCCAGGTACCGGATCTAAATCGGGTCACCGGGTCTGACCGGATCCGAAGCCTAGATCCGGTGACCAGATCCGAAACTTGACCCGAATGATCTGATTGACGCGATGAACCGCGTCTGAAAAGAAGTGACTGATCTATAGTCCCCTTACCGTATGTTTCAGGCTCAGGAAAAGATAAACATTTACAGGAATTCGGACTTACTTCGTCATGTGTTGCTTTCACAAGGTATTTCATAACAATTTTTAGTACAATGTCTTCAAAAAATAAAGAAGATCATTGAGTAAAATATTTTGTATCAGAATACTGAATTGTTTTGTTTACTTGAGGCACGAACTTAGAAGCGAAGAATAAAATACATCAGTCTGAAGAAATATTTATTTTATCTTTTAAGTCATGATCGACATCATTACGTTCTGCTGAAGGTCTCAGGATCTTAAAGGAAGGTTAGTCCTGTCCAATCATTACCCATACCTCCCTAATAGCTCCGTAATGCTCTCCCTGTACAACCCCTAAATATAGAAGTTATTCGCAGGAAAAACAACAAAAACCTCGTATAAAATAGATTCCTGATGTATACCTCTAGGTTCAATCTTACACATTCTGATTTGAAAATCATAGATACCACTGATTTATTTAATCTGTTCGTCATTTTCTCATTACTTAGATTTATTTCATTTCATAACGCAAGCTCCAAGATCTAGAGACGAAGTCGAGGACCATGGGCAGTGATTGCGCCATCCCCCTTCCTGTGCGAGTGTCACCCCAAAATTCTCCAGCACCCCAACTTTATGGTCAGAAATCGATAGAAACCGTGAACATTTTCACTTACACCCTCCCAATTTTGATTTTACATCCCCCAAACTGAAAATCCTGGCAGAATTCCTGACCATGAATCAGCATGGATTTCGCGAGTTTTGAGTTCTACTCACGCTGGATACTCTGAAAAGTGTTTCTCTCGGTTGCACTCAGTCACACCAGATAGAAGCCAGGACGGCACCTTGAATTAAGACGAGGACCGCCAACTTCTTTTTCCCTTTACGAATGGAGTAAACTATTAACGAATTGTAAATATGCTTCAAAGTTCATACAATGTAGTTTAAATCTTTTCCATTTTACGAACTCACTGACAGCTGGGAAATATGCAGATTTCAATCATTAAAAAAAGTATGTTTATTTAACGTCTGTATCACAATAGCATTCCCCTATCTAAGAAAATCTAACAAGGAAAATGTTTCCGGTGGAAAGCACAAAGCAACATAAAACTTCTACAGTGTATTGATGAAGTGTTCGAATGAACACTTCTGTTTCAGAATTTAGCGGAACACGAGTAAAGACGAAAATTTTATTCTCAATGCCTGCAGGGTAGGCAACACTTCATACATATATGTAGAAGGATGGCATTTCCCGTTTGCTTTCATACGAAAGGTTGCACTGAAGATAATTTGCACGTTATTGTTATTGATGAAATTGACGTGTTATTAATTGCACTTATCCCTGCCAAATACGAATAATGTATAAATACAGCGTGATCCAATGAAAATTTCTCATTCTGTTTATTTCGTAACCGATTGATTTACAGGAATAACCCCAACACACGTCACGGGAATGTTCCATTGTGGTAAAGCATGCCTTTTCTATGGCCTAGTAGCAAAAAGGGAAATTTTCTTAAATGACAACGTGGGTCAAGGCATTTAGTTGTAATAAAAAACATACTGAAAATTCTCAGAAATCAAACTTGTGTGCTACGGCCGCCATCTTGGAAAATAACTGTCAAAATTCATTTTCGCGGAAACTAAATATCACATGGAAAAAAGTTTTAAATAAAGTTTGTTCAGCATAAAATTATGTTTCCTTTGTAAATACTTTTTTTCTCATTTGTCCAATCCCATTTCCTCACGCTAATGCTGTGTTCAAGTTTCTAACTTCCACATTATATGCTAAGAGAACTGAGTACTTTTGTGTTAGACAGTGAAACGGTGTTAAGAAATTAAACATTCCCAGAGGAATAATGACTTAAAAAGCAGAAAAATCATAGTGTCAGATATTTTAGCTATCTGCAAAGAAGCAGAAGAAACTAATAGGACAGCCAACTCTGGATACATTATCTGAAAATGGTTATCCTCATTACGGAGTTTATTCGAGCCGAAAGGACAGGAGACTTTACACTCCATCTGAATACAGTAATCAGTATGTTACGTTTTATCATGCTGCAAGTCATAACTTGTATGCAAAAAGTTATCATCTCTATGTCCAAAAGTTTTATAGATAAAAAATATAATTATTAAATTGAGTATATGGACAGTTATATGAGAGCATACTGCAATTATCAGCTCTCAGTAATATTTATAAATTCATAACCTTCGGTATTTTTTTTAAAAACAGATTAAAATTTAAGTGAGCGTTACTTGGAATTTTATTCTTAGGGTCTACATTTTGTATACTAAAGTTATCATGTATATTATTTCTTCACAGAAAAATTGTGTAGACACTTTAGGAAAAAGTTTTGCAAGGAGTTTTTGTTGTTGTTTTCATTATTTTCTACCTTCATTTGTTTAAAAAATGCTAAATAAAAATATAATTTAATAATCTTCAGTTTAGTTTTTTTTTTATATTTTGTGGTTTCTGTGTCGAAGAAAAGAATGGTATTAACAACAAAATTTTGTAATTTTATTGTGGACAATCTACATAATAATATTTTTTGAAGTGCTGCATAGTTTTGTGAAAACTCGAAATGTGAGAAAAAGTAGTTTTCGTTTGATATCATTTTGTGGCTTTAGGATTGGTTAAATACAAAAAAATCATAATTACAAAATGCTGGACAAACTTCATTTGAACCTTCTTTTCGATGTGATGTTTAGTTTGGGTGTAAAAAAAAAATGGCCGCCATTTTCCAAGATGACGGCCGTAGCACAAGTTTGATTTTTGCGAACTTTTAGTATGTTTCTCACTACAACTAAATACATCTATTCTCAATGTTTCACGCTTATAAGGGAATTTTTGAACTAATTTTCATATAATGACTGGACTATTAATACCTACGGCAAAAGGATAAATAAATAAATTCTGAAAAGTGTCTCTTACGCACGATTTCTTCGTGTTGTAAACACAGCCTAGTAACTGCCGGGTAACAAATAATAATAATAATAATTTATAAAAGATTTTTGTTTCATCTATCAGATTTGTCTACAAATCTTTTCCAATTGTTCTGTTCAGTGAGTTCTCAAAACTAACAACCGGCCGGGTTAGCCGTGCGGTCTGAGGCGTTAGTCCAACGGGCGAAACGTGACGGGCCGTAGTCAAAAGTTACTAAACTGGCCCATATAAAATAAAGTTTACCAAAGTTTTATCAAAACTAACAGTAGGAGACTGATGTTTCAATATCTACCTGTAAACCAGAACCGCCTAAGTCCAATTTTGGCCAAAACTTGATTAATGCAGTTTTAGACAGTATTCGGAAGACATCACATAATGATTGCATGGTTCTTGTTGTAAACATCTTAAATAATATATTTCTCGGAAACAAGGATTTCTTACTTGGTTCTGACTCTAAGATACAGATATAAGCTGCATCGTGTTGACGAAAATGGGAATTTCTTGTAACTAGCTATCATCCGGCGAACATAAAGACATAATTTTTAATTATTTAATCATAACAGGGCTGTTCTATTTGAAGAGAAACAATAATGAAACAAGTTAGATCTGCGATTCCACTAACAACCGCGAAGGTTCCGGTCCCTTGATAGCATTTTAGCCATGCAAGTATTAATATCTCAAGTGGCTCGATTGAAAAACATGTGTAACTATTATCATGGCCGCTTTCCAAAATTTTATTGTTACTTGTCCTTTGTCCAATATTTTTAAAAAATACGAGTAAAAAACACAGGGAGTAGGTACTGGCGTCTTCAGTATAAAAAGATACTTCCTCAGGCTTCAGCATTGGCACCTACGTACTTAACCAAATTACCCAGAGGTATACAATCTTTATTCTTTTTATGATTACAGAAGTTGGTAATTAAAAAATATCCTATTGGATTGTAAGAAACTCCTCGCATCCTATATGGATAAAACACTTCGGATGGACACTAGATACGTAATGTGGAAGCGCAGAAGAGAGTGAGGGAGAGGCGAATAATATGGAGAAAACAAAGAGAAAATTAAACTAGTTAGGACATTTGTACGTAGCAGTTGTAGACTGAAAAATGCAATTGAAGGTATGGTTCAAGGTCAGAGACGAAGAGGAAGGAGGAAAACTTTATGATAGTATTACGGAAAATAAATAGTACAGTGATAAAGAAAAGCGAAAAATCCGGACATTCGTAGAAGGTCCGAACTTGTCTTGAAAGAGCTGCTATTCGCTGCAGACAGTGATTTCACCAGACCCCCCTCCCTGGGGTGGGTGTCACCCTGCAAATCCTCGAGAGCACCCCAACTTTAAAATTTTAACAGTGAAAAATCGATAGAAACCATGCAAAACTCCACTTACACCTTCCCAATTTTGATTTTACATCCCCCAAACTGAAAATCCTGGCGGAATCCCTGGCTATAGAGTGCTAATAATGACACCACAAATGAAGATGTCAATGTATGTTATTAATAAGTTGGAGAAATGAGGGCAAGTGCTGGAAAAGTAAGGGGGAAGATAGTGGCATTAATTGAAAGTACGATTCAGGTATTTGCCTGTGGTTGAGATATATTTAGGAGAACTTGAGTCAGAATAGCCCGTTCCAAGATAGGAGACGAGAGCCTCAAGATTCCAAGTCTTCATTTCTTTGAGATTAGAGAAACTTTCCAACTCCTTCTCGTATGAAATGAGGTTGAAAGAAGGATGAACAGATACATAACAATGGATCATCCCCATATTAGTACAGTACAATATTTGCAGTTTGCAGATATAAACAACTAATAGTGTATATAGATGACAGAAAGTTCATTCTTCAATACCTGTTACGAGTTCCGAAAAGAAACAATTAACCAAATTGAAACAAACCATAAATGTCAAAAACAGACATGTACAAATACAGTTTGATTTATTGCTGATGGGAGGTTAAGAATTAAATTTATAATATTATATATGGAGAATTTTGGGTTCCCGCAGACTTCTTCCCAGGCGAAATATACACCCTGTGAGAAAGCTTGTCAACAGCAAACACGGAAAAAAAAGTAATTTCATCAGTCAGAACAGCAGTTCCTCCTCATTCACAGACGACGGAGAAAGTAAAAGGAAAGTTCAAAAATTTTGTTGCAGTTGTTTCAATTGTTTTGATGAAAATAATTGCAAACATTGCACCCAATTCATGGTCAAGTTCGTCGTTAATAAACCAGATAGTTTGTCGTCTGGCTTTCAACATGACTTCACCATTGTGCATTGTTCTGAGACATAAAATTTTACTTTTTTTTTCTTTCGCGATGTGAAAATATAATCACCTTGTCATGAAAGAAAAACCAAAAACACCTGAACATTTTCCTTCCTTTCTCGCAGACATTGACACATTTCCTGCCTTGTGAATCAACATTTTTACTCCCTCGAAAGAAACGTAAGGTCTTTTGTTAACTTTCGGTAGCACCATTTTATTTTTTTCTTGCACTTTAAAAGAGTTAACAGAGGGAAAAAGATTCTTTCATTTCATTACCTTGCACATTTTCTCTTTGTTCGCAAGAGACGGTGTCAATAAAAATTTCTATCTTCTTTCTTCGCGTCATTTTCTAAACCAACAACAAGCACAGCGCATCAGTTGCATTTTGTGACATTAACAATTGACGGTAAAAGAGTAAATAATAGAAATTACTACGTTTCGCGCTTTCATGCAAGTTAAACATATGTTGTCTCTCAACTTTTTCTTCCTCATAGGTATCTGTAACAACTACTAATTTCTCTTTTTGTCTACGCCTCTTGTTAGACGTACACGTTGGCTGTTTCTAACCGCACTTCAGCATTTGGATATTAATAATAATAACAATGTAATCTGCTTTATTAAAGCGCTATGAACGGCTAGAGAGACAAGATAGCGCTAGCGATCTAGTAAAACCACACAGATCTATGGGTCATAAAACTTGACACATACCGAGCCGCCGTAGTTCAGTGGTAAAGCGTTGGAATAGCATTCGGGATATGGTGGGTTCAAACCCAGGAGCCGAGCATCCTGACTGAGGTTTTTCCAGGGATTTTTAACACCAAGGAAATACAGGGATGGCACCTTCAACTTAGGCCCTGGCCGACACCTTTCCGAATCCTTTCCCCTCTCCTATCCCGGACTGAGCCTTAGATGCTTAAAGGACATACAAGGAGCTCATCACTTGATACATACAGTTAGTTAGGTAGAAGGAGAATACAAAAGAAAAGCACTATAAATGTACCAAGCCTTTCAGCAATTTACCACCTCTGTAGCCAGAAAGCGATTAGACCTAAGTCTCATTTGGCACACTGGTATAGTAAACATGTGTTTGGTTTGTTCCGAATGAAGTTTGTACACCCAAATGAAAATTCCTTAAGCCACCTAAGTGAAGTGGGATCTACGGTCTAACTTGGAAGAACGATGTCCATCGCTGAACAGTCTTTTGGGAACAGGGATGAAGAATTGAAGACGGTAGAGGCCAACGCCATTCTTGAAGGTAGAGTAATGAAACACCTAATGAAATGGTACGTCTAATGAGACTGAGCGACGTCGCTCCTCGACATCTTCATATTCATCGTCGTTTGCATTTTATTTTGGCCACTAGGCCAGTGACACCTTCTACAAATCATCATAGGAGTGCGCAGGATGTAATTAGTGGGGAATTGGGGATGAAAGTTGGAAGGTATATAGGCTAGCCCTTCCAGACTTTTGGCATGCAGCAGATATGAGAAACTAAAAGGGACAACTCTCCCTGCTTATCTCCTTCCACCCATATAATACAGCGTTAAATTAATAACGCTCGTCATTATTAAGTATTGTAAACTTGAGTATCAATATCATTATAGACTCCTATTAAATTGAAAACAGGGAATAACATACAGTAAAAAATAAACTGAAATCTGGAATAATGATGATTGTAATTTATTAAAACAATGAATAATTCAATTCAAATTAATCTGATGGTTCACCATTATACAACACGATTTTACCACTTAGACACAGTATGCATATCTATATTGAGAGAGGGCTAATGACAATATTGTCGCGCTATTGCTCGACTTAATTATCGTGACATTCGCATTGAGCAGTAATATACAAATGGAAGATGGAATACCCAAAACTAGATATTGGTACGTGGAGACATAAGTTGTATTGTTGCAAATACGGAAATAGTCTTTAGACAATAGCTTACATCTTCTGACAAATATAGGTTGTCACTTCTGTGGCTCTTAAGCTTCTCTGTGTCTAATGTTTAACGACCTTTGCTGGTCTTAGTGTGGGGGGTTCCACGACACACATACTGCGCACTCTTATTGATTAAATTAGACATTGATGTAAATTACTACCTCCGCGTAGTTGAATTTACATACTCTTTTTATAGCATGAAACGTTACTTAAAATAATTCGGGAGGGGGATAACGGGGGTTCACAAAACTTAAGAAGTACAAAATTTCAAATTTTGAGATGTTTTAACA
>JAGDQP010006767.1:0-70575 GCA_022664845.1 Lepisma saccharinum | reverse complement strand
TGGCATACGTATAAGGGTAGGACATATAAACGTGAAATATACGTCTAGTATATGTATATTATCTTACTTTTTCATATCTATTAGATGTATTGAACGTCTAAAGTATATCTCTATTATACGTATATTATACGTGTTTGTGCTATGTGGGATTCTAATAAAATTGCGAATTAACATGCTTTTTTTTAAAAAAAATAATAATTCACCTTATCAATGCGTTTCCTGGAACTGAATTTACTGAACTCATGACTTATAAGGGCCGCGGTGGCTCTCACATCTGGTGCGTCGTATCCTTGGTTTGATCCCGACTCGTGCCATGTGGGCTTCGTGGTCGAGAAACACTGCGTGTTTGGGTTTTCTTGGTGTTCTCCCGTTTCCTCCCACTTTCTTCATTCCACCAATTTTCCCATCATCATTCATTGGACCTGAGCCAAAGATGCCTAAAGACATTAAAATAAATTATATATATATATATATAATATTACTCATTTGCAATCCAGGATGGTAGTCACGCTGTTCTCCATGGACAAAGAGGTTAGGAGCTCGGTAATTGTTGTTTCCTCATTGTTGTTCAGAGATAGACTTTCAAGTTGGTCGAACAGCTACACCGATTGCTAAGCCAACACTCTACCAACTGAGCTACGGCTACTATTCTAGAATGTACAAACCATGATTACAATATATTTTCTTCTTCTTGTCCCTGGAAGTTTGTTGAAAATAAAACCTACAACATTGGATAGTTTGTGTTTTTAATTATTAGTTTGTATGTAGTTAATAGTCGACAAGGAAACCATATTGGAAGCATGATTTTCACCACGGGAACAGCTGCATGATTATTTTTAATTGGGTTTAATGATCAGTGACTAATGCATGTGTGTGTGTTCTTTGCTGCAGTGGGTGCTCGATTGCTGTGAAGAAAAGAAAGTCCTGTGTATCCGGTGAGAACAGGCTCCCTTCTCATGACCTAACATGACGGGCATTTCCGCTTGTTTCTCGCCGAACAGAAGCAGAATGTCACAACCAGTGCCTTCTCCCGAGTGTGTTACGGTTGCTCGGTAATCTTCGTATTGCGCCGATTAAGAATAAGTTTAAAATCGAATCCACCTTCTCAAATTCGGTATTTCTATATTAATCTTGAATATTGAGTTCGGTATTTCGCGTGAAGCCCATGGGCGGGTCGACGTCACGTTAATTTCATACATCGAACACACCTAATTCAACACACATCACTTGATGTGTGGTTAGAAGAAATTCTGCCCAGTCCGCACCCCACCCCCAAAATTCTCGCAAGAAAAGAAATTCAGAAATTTTTACTGATACAAATCGATAGCAACCCTGTAATAAAACAGAGGAGGGGGGCTATTACATAAATTGCGTCATTGAAATATTTTTGTGAGGGAGGTAAAAAATCTATAAAAATCTATTTAAAGGGTGTTATAAAAATTAACCGAAAGGAAGAGTTTCTCTTTATGGAAAAGCAACTACGGATAACACAGTACACATTTTAATTTTGTCCTTTATTCTACGATATTGACCAATTTGTTTAATGGTTCAATGGTTTTCAATTTGTATTTATGAAAGTATTGATTAATATTTTTTTCATACTGAGGATAGTGGTTCGAACGTACTGATTAATTTTTCATAATGAGATATTTTTCTAACATAGAGAATAGAGAACTAGAGGTCGCCTTCTCCCCGCTGTTTGAAGCTATAACAGATGAGATGAGAAAGTACAGCGTAGTACCCAGAATGGACAAAAAACGATCACGTCGCGATGTCAGTAATAAATAAAATAAATAAATAAATAACGAAATAAATTAATATATAATAAAATAATAAATAAATCAATAAAAATAAAGAAAAGATGATGTGCGGAGAAATCACTTCTTGTTCTTGAGTAAAACCATAGACTTCTATTATGACTTTATGAAGTCTATGGTAATACATAGTGGACCCTACCCAGAGTCTCCTTCCACTTCTGGCTTCAACGTGCGCAATGCTTTTAATATGGAAACGCGTGATTTAGTAGGCCTAGTATAATATCTTTGTTTTTCTTCTTTTATGGAAACATGCTCGTCGTAAGAAGAAACATGCTTACAAAATGAAAAACAATTTGGACATAAAATACAACATTACTGAAGTCAAGTACAGTGACAGTTCTAAATGGCAACTCTACAATCACAAATTATTTCTTTTGTATAACTTCAGCAGAACCGTTCCATGGACAGAACTAGCAATATTGAGTACAAAATCAAGCAATGCTGAAAATATTGTTCAAGATGTCTGCGTTCATTTATTTATTAATAATTCACGTTTATAAAGAGACAGCGTTAAAAAACTTTCGTGAGAAACCGAATCTATAGTGTAAGATTTTCTGAGCTTATAAAGGCATCGGAGTGATATTGTTGGTTACAAAATATTTTTTTATGTTTTCGAACTATATTTTATAGGTTTATATATAGTTCAAATCCCTCCTTGGTTCCGGAAGAAACGTGTAAATTTATGAACCTCCTTCGTATTTTTAATATTTCAATTTTTACTGCTGCAATAAATAATGAGTTGCTTCTCTCGGCAAGAAATTAAATTACCGCCTAATTTTATATAGTTTTGGAAATGCCTCCGAGACAAATTAAATTAAACAAAAAATTAAAACCTAGTGCCTTACACAATATGATTTTTGAGTGCAATTATTTCGTTATGAATCTGTCAGGCACCACCGTTGTTTGATAAGTAGGACAATCGAAGTGTTAGCACGAACAAATATTCTTTCCTGCATTCTTATATGGCAGCAGTATTTAAAGGAGTCGTAACTATTAACTACATTCCGTACCAGAAAACCATATTGTCTACGGCACTTCAATCTGCACTTTTTCTGAACTTTATTACATTAGGAGATATTTAAGAAAAATTTTAAAATTAGCTGATAACTAAATTTCGATGCCGAAAGTCCTCTTAATGACGTAACTAGTCATCACACTTTAGTCTGAAGGTCAGATTGTGTTTTGTCCAGAGTTTGGACTTACAGGAAGTCATATTTAGATGGCAGATCCTTGCCCAATCATTACCCTTGTCCATGTTTAACCAGAGGCAAAGTCATCAATCCTCTTTGATTGAAACGTTGTTTCGATGTATATTTTATATGCGTTAAAATTCGTTGCACCAGACCAGATTGATATTTGAATTAGCCGTTATAGTAAGTTTTGTTTCTTTATGTAATAGCATTTTAAATATTTTACAGTGATACTCTTCCACAGCAACTTCCACGAATGTGTAGTCTCTGATAAGATATTCCTTATCCTGGGCTGCAATCTTGAAACCGCCCCAGTACCTTCAGATTTTTTTCGACTTTTGACGTAGATATGTCTGAATTTTATTTAGCCACTGTTCTTTGGGTTTTGCTTGCTGAGAGCTGCTTTTGGTTCACACGAAGAATTTTGAATTTGAACTTAAAATTATGGGTAATAGAACAGGCGATTTGGCACGAGAAGTTGTGTTGCTGAAAGTGTTTGTACATAGAATTTCAATTTGATTTTCATAATTATACCGTTCTTGCTGGAAGGGGAGTTGAATCAGACAGTTTGGGGCAGGTGCGTCATGGGCATAGGGGGAGTGGGCACTACTGAATAAAACAAAACTATGCTATCCGCCATTCACCCTAAAGCAACTCAAACCGAAAACCCCAGCAAAATTTCTACGACTGACGTTTGAACTGTGCTGTACTATTCTCAAAATATATGCAGTATTTTGGCTTACCAGCTATCCAGTGCTTCATCTAATAAACCCTTTTGAGGGACATAGTAGTAGACAGAAGCAGATTATAGAATGTCGTTTTTTCTCGAATTTTGTGTGAAGTAAGAAGCTGAATCTTTTCGGACATATTATTTGGGATGTTACGCAGGTACCCTAGAACCTAGAAGGCTGTATGAGTAGTAGAACGAAAGGTAATTAAATTTGAATTGTTTACTTTTCTATTTTTGATATTTAGCGTCATCCGCCATTTCGCAGTCGTAATGAAGTTGTACTGTCGCTGCTTGCTCCGCACCGTTCGCGAAAACCTAGTGTAAAGCGCCCACCAAACCGTAGAATGCTATGCGATAGATTAAATTTATTATAGGATTTTATTAAGGACATCATTTTATTTTTGGGGTGGGTTTTATGATTTTATTATGACGGAGAATAGTGGTAAATTCACCGTCAACACAAACTGGACATATCGCTGACTTGCAGGACTTTTTTCCCTCTTACATCTTTCGATGTTCGTTAAAAACTATTTATCTGTATCACATCTTTCGATGTTTGGGATTCGAACTACGCATGCGCACAGTTGTTTCTTTGCATCTTTTGTGCAAGTGTTACTTTATTTTTGTTTGTTGAATTGTTATGCTCAAGAACGTGTTATAACTTGGTTCTTTTTATGTATGCCACTTGATTGACAACGAGGTCAGTTGAATGATATTTAACAACGTATTTATTGTTTCGCTTCTTTTGATGCTTGGAATTTGACTGTGCAGGTGTTCGTTTATTTTTTTGTGTGCCATTGTTATGCTTACGAACGTAGTAGAAGTTGTTTCTACGCATTCTTTGATGTTTCTGATATAGCAGGTAGTTACAGAACCAGTTGAATCTTGTTACTTACAAAATAGGTCATAACGTGTAAAGTTGATTTACTTTTAAAATTTTTGTGTACACTCCTGCTTTAGCTATGGTACTAGTCACTAGTAAAGGTATCATGCGTTTTTACGAAGACCGCCGCTTGTTGAAAACTGAAAACTCGTTGTCGAAAAATGGAGGCTCATCGCCCAGTATTTTCCGTAGTGCCTCAAGCTTGGAGGTAGAATTAAATTCAGACAATGATGAAGAATATTATGCTTCTAGCGCTGAGGAAAGTGACAGTGTTGTGCAGAACAGTGAGGTTTCATCTACCACTGTGTGTTCTAGGGAAATTGAAAATTCGTGTGGATGTGTGAATTACAGGATTAATGGTAAGTGTATTTCAGAAACTATCGAAAATTGGGAATATAAAACCAATTGTTCCTTATTGTGTGCTGAATGTTTCTATAATGTACGCAATCAGCAGAGACATCGTTGTTTTGCACGATCTGTACATGAAGAAAGATCTTTGAGGAGACGTACGTATAGACTGATAATGGATGCTGTGATTTTTTTCGTATTTATCATGTCTCTTTGAAGTTATGTGTATTTTGATAATGTTTAAATTTTTAAAGAATTTCTTCACAATTTACTTTTACTCAGAGTGGAAGAAGTAAAGACAAAATGAATTGTGAGGGATGATAATGCAGAACCAGATAGTGAGTGAAATTACTTTTAAGGGAAATGAACAAGTGAACTTATAAAAGTGTTTCTGTTTACACGAGATATGTAACTAATTAAGTGTTTATGTGATTGCACAATGTTGCGCAATACTTACCTTCACGTTAAGCTACCTTCATTTTAACCTTCACAAAGGTTTTTATTGAAGGTTTTGAATAGACCATGATTGATATTTCACTATTATATCTTTGTAATGGGTCTTATTCCGCCGTCGATATAATATAACAATAATGGTCCGACTGGTCCTTATCAAGTTATCACTGTACGGCTGAAGTTCTCAGACTCCAATTACGTCCAACGTAGTCATCTCAGTGGTCGTGTTTTGTTCTCAACCTGTCTCCTTCGGTAAGATCCTGTACACTTAAGACTAACAGCGTGCCCCAAGTCTACCTAGTAGTGTGGGCTACACTCAGAAGTATGTAGAGGTAACCACTTATGATCGTCCTGGCGGTTTTCAACAGCCTGGACGACCAATAGTAGTTCCTCTAATCAGGAGCGGCTTGTAGCAGTGCGAAAAAGCGCACTGAACCCCCGCTAGATTAATTAAAAATATAAAGAAAAAATATCTTAATTTTAATGTTCTTCACAAGACTGTTATAGTACACGTACGAGATATGCTTTCCAGCTTAACGTCGCTGGCTTACGGGTTGCAGAGCATTTGAGAAAACGTGCGAATCCTCTCTCTGGGTTCAACCACGGAAATGTATCCTCTTGGAGGTCAGTTTCTGGGCTAGGGAGCAGAGGTGTGAGGGAAGTCCTTTTGGCTTAAGCACAGCCGAAAACGAGAAAATTGAGCATACGAAACACCATGCGCGCTGCTATTTCTGGGAAACAGAGCAGCGGGGAAAGAAAAGGAAGTTTTCGTTCCGGCTGTAACAAAATTCAGAATGGTTGCCTTCTGCTAGGAGGGAGGGTTGGGTTGGGTCACTCTTTCGCTAACAATTTCTCCACCCACTCCACACACACAGTCATAGTTACCAACTAATTTACTTTTTCACTGAATATGCTGGCCTTTAAATCTACTATTATCGGCTGCGAATTTATCCAAAAGCTGACTCGACTAGCAACACTTCTACGAAAGCAGTTGATAAACTACAGGCCCGTAGCCAGGAGTTTGTTAAGGAGGGCACAGATAAATTCTTTCTCTCTCTGTCTCATATACATATGACCTTCTTAACCGAGTAGTTAACATAAATTTTGCACTTGGTACTGATGGTTCCGGGTTTGATTTTCGGTTCTAAGACAATTTAAGAGCTAGTTTCAAAAAGAATTAACGAGTTCCAGTAAAAGTTATGTATTAATAATAATCAACAGAAATATGTAAAGATTCTGTACACGTTAATATGTGACTTTCGAAGAAAAACTACTAATAAATTGTTAGAAAATAAGCTATGTGCTCAGCAAATAAAAATGCCCGAGTCTTAAGAAGGGGGGTGGGGGTCGGCACGTGCCCGTTTTTTTAGTATTAGTGTCAGCTAAGCGTATAAGTTCATACGTGAGGAAAAGAATCGCACAGAGCTGGAAATCCTATACGTGCGGGAGGATTTCGGAAGTGTATCTGGTGCGATTCCTCTTCTGCAATTCATGCTTGAAAATAACCTCCAGGACACATTTTCCGAGTGCATGAAACTACTAGAAGTTATTGTGACTATTCCAATGACAACTGCAGCTGCAGAAGCAGAGCGCTGCTTTTCCACGTTGAAGAGGGTAAAAACTTTTATTCTAAACTACGTGACTGAAGCAAGACACATCTTTAGCAATGCTTTCGATAGAAAAATGAACTTGTTAGGAGTATACCCGGTTTTAATGAAGATGTGATTGATGTCTTCGCCAAGAGGCAGGAAAGGAGAATGGACTTCCTTTATAAACATTATTAGTTCATACTGACAAAATGACGATGATTTCCAACTTGCTTAAAAAAATAATTTTAGATAAAAGTTTTTTTTAAATTCCAAAATATTCTCATTACTTAACTTCTTCTAGAGGAGAAGTTGTCATGGATAGAAAAATGTTCTATTTAGTAGTGGTAAACGAAGGTGCGAATACACGAGGTCACACCTGTGCAAAAGGCATTTTGGACCTTGCATTCTGTTTTTACCTCTGTTGCTTGAACCTCCATTTCAGTGAAGCACGAGCCGATACTGCCTCTAATACGTCTAGCTATCGAAGATAACGCAGGCGACTACCATAGATAATAGTTTATTAAATAGAGGGTTAAAATATAATACAGTTACCTCTGCATGATGTACCCGACATATACCACTTACGTACCGAGTGCATGCACCTATTTCGTACATTTTATATTTTACAAAATTTAAATACATTTAAAGAATTAGTTTAGCTTAAGTTCGGTACCATTCCTTTTCGCTTTTAAATCTCGTGCTAATATTTCACACAACAACTCACGAATAATTAAATTGAAAGTTGTTCACTTCGCTTTTGTAGTGGCAAATGTAGCGACATCTTGCGAGGTCTTCAAGAAACTTTTACTGTATAAACATATGCAATATGCACAATATAATTTGTGATATTTTAATATTTCTTTAGAACGAACGTAAACACACCAAGTAAAATCTAAACTCATTTCTTTTATTTGAATAACATTTTGCTTTGTTTCAACGTATGACGTTATAGCAAGATCATTACATAAGCTTTCCCCAGTGTTGAAAAATATTAATTTTCATTCAATTTTAATAATTAAAACTTATTAAAAATGAATTAAAATAATAAAATTAACTATTTTTGTCAAATAGTAGAATATAAATTAGATATTTCATTTCATTAATTAATTCAATATGTTCAGTTGATCAAAATAAATTACCATTTTTTAATTAATATGCTACATTCATTAAAATCAATTGATAAACAATATGTTTAACTTTAAACAAAATAAATTAAGATTCTTCTTTTTTCATTTTGAAATAATAACCTTCTTTGTTATAATAAGAGCTTTAAATCATTTACAATGGATTTGCTTGATTACTTAATTATGTTTATTTATGAAGACATTATAACAAATCTCAGTAAAGAATCATATTTTCGTTCCTTTTAAATATATATAATTTTTATTTAACCTATATATTGAAAAGGGAACATAGTCATATGTATATTTATATATAGCAATATTGGAGAATCAATTGAAATCATTTTACTTCATAATAAGTTCATATTAATCCATTTGATGCGATATATATTCGGTCGGTATTATTATTTTTCGTTATTATTGACTTATTTCATAATAATGAACTTCCATAAATTCTTGGTATTAGTTCAAATATTTAGTGAAATACAAAATTTAATAAAATATTAAATTAAATACTACCATTAAAATATAATGCTCGACACTTCTCAATAATTACAATATAATACATTATATATAATTTCGATCATTTACTCCGATTAAAATTCGTCTCATTCAACATATATCACAAATATCATTATTCTTACAGTTATACTAAAATTAATCAAAATAATATTTCGTATTATTTCTTCCAAGATTCACCTTTTAAAATATCATCTTGTACTCTAAATACTAACTCGTCTTCTTCTTTATAATTCATATTATAATTGTGGGCAACGTTCCACGCTTGTAGAAACAATTTCCTAGCCTCTGAATATATTTTATTGTGCAATTTTATCTTTTCCTCTTCAACTAAATTCATTATAGTTTGCATGTACCTTTTTATCACTGGTACAATTGCTTTACTGTCTAATAATTTTTTATTAGTAGAGGTCAACTTTGCTGATTGATTTCTTGCACGTTGGTCATTCATGGGATCTATATATCCTCACATCCTTAATACTGGGGAGGGATTCCCGCTTGAGCCCACGTCGATCGATGTGGGATCGACATCGATTATCGGTATCACTAGTTTACCTATTTTCTAAATGATAGTAAGTATATTGCAAAAAATAAATCGATTTTTATACAAAATTTTCGTTCATAGTGAATAAATTACAATTAAAAAATAGAGCACTCGTCATAGAACTATATCGATTCGTGTCGTTAACCGATATCTATATTGATCAATGTCGGCCCATATAAGCAAAAATTTATGCAAGCGACGCTATATCCCTCTGGTAATATAATATAAAAGTTCATATTGTAGTTTACACGCGGCAAGCTTTGCTGACAAAGAAATTGTTCATAGAAGCAAGTTAGGTGCAGAAACAACCTACTCTTCCAAGGGAACACAAATAAAGTGTTAAAGTTGATTGTTTTTCCTAAGGAGTGTTCCATTACTGTAAGTACATAGACAAACCAACAAGATTTATAGTAATATTTAATACGCTGCTTATCGTACACTGCCAGAACCTGGGGACATTTCACACTTTTGTTTCGTTTGCACGGTACAAAGTACCATATTTTCTCGAGGCCATGTGGTTGTTAAAAAGTTCCCTTTAGTAGAAGGATAAGTTAAATTCATATTTATTTACAATTGTTTTACATCATTTCTTTTAAATGAAGCTGTTTCATTGTAGTCATGGCCATTGTACTCTTAAGTTCTTGGCAAAAATTTAAAAAAGTTAAAAGCGGAAGAGGCGTGAAATGATTACAATTGAGCAGAATTACTAATTTTAGACTGAACATAATATCGAAAATAACATTATTTTACAAACTAGCAGTTGTCGACAAATTTTACAATCCATTAGCACAGCGAAGTGATATAACTTTAGCTACAGAAAAATAGTATTCTTTACATAAGCAGTATTTTTTACAATTTTTAACGTGTTTTACTATTCCTTTATAGAAAGTGGGATTCCTTTTTAAAATAGTAAAATATCAGAATTACATTGTTCACAATGTCAATGACCGATATTGAGCAATGTCGATGATCGATGTCGAATACTGTCGATCTATATCGTTGATCGATATTGGCGAAGATGTTTGCCATCCGATATGGGGCCCATATCGTAGAACGATATCGATCGATGTCGTAAAATCCAGTTTGCCCATATCGACCAATTTGGATGTGCTACTTGGGTATTCATTATCAGTCTATTTTTGCCTCTCCTCATAATCTGATTCTGGAATAAAGTCTTTCTCAATTCTTTTTTTCTTTACTTCATCCACTTGTTCTGAAGTAAACACTTCAGAACTCGTCAATCTACTAAAATCATCAAAATATTAATTATACATATTATGATTTCATGATATTTTTGAAAATTTTATATGTAAATTTCTCTTGTATGTAGTGTAAGCAAAACCTGGCCAGGTATTTAGAATTAAGGAAAATGTCTTATATGTAAGGTACTTCAAATAACTATGTATATATTTTATAATTGAATGTGTGTAATTTCTATTTTTGTATATTTCAGCTCTAGAGGAAATCTTGCTGGATGTTCTTTTACAGCGCATATATACTTTAATATTTTTTCTTTTCTTAGAGGAAGTCTAAGTGAATAAGACAGTCGCTGCTATAGTTATTGTTGCAGCTCTCCCTTTCCGTGTTCAGCTCGTTTTTTTGGTGTCGGAGACTTTTAGTTCCTCTCCTCTTTTCCCAGTAACGTCTAGTGAGAAATGACCAAGCAGGGCTTTTGTTGAAGAGCTTGGAATGGGAGAAATCGACTCTGGTATATATACTCTAAGAGGGTACCCACCGCACTCTATCAGTCAGACGGTCAGTAGTCGGTCAGTCTCTAAGGCTGCTTTCACATATGCGCGAGAGCGGAGCGGACAACACCCGCGTGGTTTAGAAATACATTGCGAGCAATTGGGTTTTCCACATCAGCGCGAGGCGAGAGCGGGTTTCTCTCGCTGCGGACGAAAAAACACCCGCGTTTCCCTGCTAGAAATTCGGCGAGACTTTCGCGGAAGCTGCCCGCAGAAAGCCAAGCAAGACATTAAACTAAATGAGGCGTTTCACATACGCGCGAGAGCAAGGTGGGCGCGGGCGAAAAGGGAGAACGGTGTTGCTAGGAAACACCACGAAATAAGCTGCATTTTCATCAATTACACCAGACCGGTAGCTAGAATTGTTTCATTAAAAGCTAATCTTCTTGTTGGATCATAATAATGTTGATATGAATGTTCATAGAGCTGTAAACAAGAAGTTATTTCTTTGTTATGAAGATGTATATTGTCAGTTAAAAGAATAATTACTTATATACATTTTTCATGAAATTGTAGTAGTTTCACGTCGAAAATTTGAAAGTGAATCATATTCCCGTTTCTCATATATCTACGGTATTAATAAACAACATTACATTAAATTATTGGGTATATATATAGACAGCTCTCTTACCTGGACGGTACATATTGACTATCTCATAGGAAAGTTGACTAGAAGCATCTACATGCTACGTAGATTGCGTAAGAGTCTATCTCATAGGTATTTCCATATGGCTTATCATGCTCTTGTTCAAAGTCACATTAATTATGTTATTTTAATGTGGGGTCATTCGGCTGGATGGAAGATAGTTTTTAAGTGGCAAAAAAAGGCCCTCAGAACAATACTTGGATTTCCAAGGTGGAAATCGTGTAGGGGATGTTTTAGAAATTTAAATATTCTAACGGTCCCTGGACTGTTTGTGTATCATTGTGTTACATATATCAGAACTCATAAGGATAGCTTCAAGATTGGAGCTGAAGTTCATTCTTACGAAACCAGGAACAAGGATCTTTTGGTACCCTTGAAAACTAGGTTAAATAAATTACAAAATTCATATATGTATCAGGGCATTAAGTTTTATAATTTGTTGGCTGATAAAATCAAGGACTACCTATCAAAAAATTTAAACAGGAAGTAAAAGCTTTACTGATAAAAAGCGAGGGATACTCATGTGCTGAAATTTTTAATTACATGTTAACCTTTAACTAATCTGTAACTATTGGAAGCTTTTCTATATCATTGTATATTCTTTTGTCTTAGAAAGTACTCAATTTTAACCTTCAAGATGTATTTATCGTTATAGACTTCGTAATAATAAGGTTTCATCATTACATTGTTTTCTTAAAAACTTAATTTTGTTTATTTTGTTTTATTCTGAATGTGTTTTATGCATCTTTTCTGAGGTACTGTGACGTATTTTAATAAATAAATAAATAAATGTAGTACGGTAGCCTGTTTTGTGTATTAATGATTTTTTTTACTATTTTTAACGTTTTTGACGACGTAGAGAGCAGAAAGTACTGCTTTTCTATTGGATAATTGAATTCATTTGAGTTTAAAAGTTTGTACCAGGGTTTTAGAAACATTGTCATAATGTAGTATGATCTGTGACATCGAGTACAAATGTTATTACTATTGTTGTGTTGGATTTTATTTAAATCTCTTATGTATGTTTGTGTGTTTCAATAGGATGGATTAGTGTACTGGGCCTAATTGCAATCCATTGTAATTAAATTAATATTCCAACTCCACTAAATATAAAAATTGAAATATGTAGCACGAAAACCTGTTTTGTGTATGTAGCATCATGTATTGTTAATATTTTTGACGATGTAGATAGCAGCCTGTACTGCTGTAATACTAAATAAATGAATTGAATTGAACTATTTGTTCTGATTTTTATACAAGCAGAAAACATTGCACAGTCTAAATAAACTAAAGTAGGCCGGACGCACCGGAACTGTGTTTCGGCAAATCAGTTTGAAGACAGAGTACATTTCTTTACTCATTTTCTGTTATTCATTTTATTTACTCGATACTGTATTAATGATGATGATGATAGGTGTTCTACCCCAAGGCAGATCTTTGACCCGAAGATCCCTGGGTAAGGTGAACCCATGGTGATTTGCCATTGCCTTCCATGGGATGATGACGTCCTGAGGAAGGGACTTATAGTTTAACGTGGGATTCGAACAATTTGTGTACCCACCGGGAATCGAACCCGGGACACCTTAATTACAAGGCTACGAGCTTAACCACTCATCCACCGGAGACACTACTGTATTAAAGGTATTTTTTTGCTACTTTAATTGTTCTAAGTAATATTGGTTTCGACCCATTCACATTTCAAATAAAGGTGAAAGAAAAACTTTTTTTAAGAAAAATCTCGGAATTATTCCACTATTTCGACAGATATCCCAAACAAGCAAAATATATATTTTCGGTAGCAAATAGTCACAAAGCAACGGCAAGCCGATGTTGTTTTCTGAAGGACAACAGGCAATAATAATAATAATAATCTTTCGAGCTGAGCCATTTGTTCAAATATTCAGACAATTGATTTAAACCACACGTTTCTAACTAATATATATTTTTAAATAACGAATTAAGGGAATTTTCTTTGTAGTCATATTATCATTAATGTGTCCATTGCCACCACCTCAATAAAACTGGTTACACAGCAACCATGTTCGCAGAAATCTCCCGTGTAGTCAATGGCCGCGTTGATGTGAAACGATCAGCGAGAGCGAGGCGGGCACGGGAGAACTCGCTCTTGCCCCGCTCTCTCGCGTATGTGAAGCGGCCTAAGGCTTGAACTTGGAACAGAGCAGAATACTTCCATCTCGCGGCTTTGAGAGGGAAACAGGCATGGACTCCTCCAGTACGAGTCAGAGCGAGAGATGTCTTGAGTACAACTAGCAGTTTTGGTAGATATTCAAAAGTACTGAGATATATATGATAAGTTTTTGGAAGGTCTCACAAGTTCAAATCTGTTCCCCGAAAATAAGCTCGACGACCCCCAATTTCAACAATTATTGATTTTGCGGTTTAATATTATTTTTTTAAACTTCGGGAGATTGAATTTCAAACTACGAAATAGTTTCGTAAACTGTATTTTCATGAATTCTCTGAAACTGAAACGATGGATAAATATTGTATCTGGTCATAATTTCAGGGAAGGAAGTTCCGGGTCTTTCAGTGCTATTGAAAAATCACAACCCACCCAATGACCTTTGATTTTTATCATATTGGACTGCTCGTCCTGTATCAAGGGTGTAGTTTAAAATGATTTCACTCCATAATGCCCAGATCCATCCCCAGCGTAAGTCAACGGAAAAGAGAAGTTTTTAAGCGTACTCATGCGATTCTTAAAGGCCAAACTCTTAAGTAATACTTTTGTCTTGTTAAAATTTCAGAGAAGGGAGCTCTGGTGTCCTATCCTGCCATCAGTACTGTTGACATAACCCAAACTCTTCACTGACACTTTTTTTATATTCGACTCATCGTCCTATATCGAGAGTGTAAGAAGTAAATATTTCACTCCCTGGGAAGCAGACCAAATTTTCCTAAAGGATAAATTGATAGGTTATTAGAGCACATAACTTATTTTTACTTGCAATTAAGAGAATTATTAAATGTCTGAAAAGAGTTGTTTATCAAAGATTTTTTTCAAAGAAATTTAGATAGAATTGAGCCTGTTTTTGTGGCTAGCAAGTTCTTGCTATGAATCTGACTGTACCTTTTCAGTTCTGCTCGTACTAGTCGGCTTCGGTGGTAGATGGGCCAAAGCAACAATTTCTAGTAGAAGTAGACAGAACAGGTGCCAGATACAAGGCAATGTAATTGTTTTAGAGTCCAGGTTAGGCGACTGAGACCTACCCGGTCTCATTTTAGGACTGAGATACTTTTTTTAAATAAATCAACTTTACACGTCATGACCTATTTTGTAAGTAACACAATTCAACTGGTTTTGCAAACACCTGGTATGTGACAAACACCAGAGAATGCGTAGAAACAATTTCTTCTACGTTCGGAAGCATTACAATGGCACACAAAAAAATAAACGAACACCTGCACAGTCAAATTCTTGGAAAAGCCGAAGCATGTCCTAACACACTCCGAGCATCAAAAGGAGCGAAAGAATAAATACATTGTTAAATGTCATTCAACTGACCCCGCTGTCAATCAAGTGGCAGACATAAAAAGAACCAAATTATAACACGTTCTTGAGCACAACAATACAGCAAACAAAAATAAAGTAACACCTGCACAAAAGGTGCAAACAAGCAACTCTGCGCATGCGCAGTTCGTAATCCCAAACATCGAAAGATGTGATACAGATAAATACTTTCTAACGAACATCGAAAGATGTAAGAGGAAGAAAGTCTTGCAAGTCAGCGATATGTCCAGTTTGCGTTGACGGTGAGTGTACCACTATTCTCCGTCAAAATAAAATCATAAAGCCCACCCCAAAATAAAATAATGTCCTTAATAAAATTCTATAATAAATTTAATATATCGCATCGCATCCCACATAGTACAGGATATCCCTTTTAGATCCACAATATACGTACAATGTCCCGGAATATTTGGGATATTCCTAGAATATACTTTTTAGAATATTAAGCGTATGTTCTAGATTAAAGTTTCAGGAAAATTCGTGGAATATTCTGAGAATCTCCCCAAAGAAAATTTGTCCTCCACATATTCGTAGAATATACTTGAGATATCCCCAGGAATATCCTTGGGATATGCGCTCATCCCGGACATTCAGGTATTCGTAGAATATTCTACGCATGTTTTAAGAATATCTGAGAATTTCCTTGGGATATTCCAATATTCTCAGGGGGATATTAGTGGCATATTCCTAGAATGTACCTGTGCTGTATGGGATTCTACGGTTTGGCGGGCGCTTTACACCAGGTTTTCGCCAACAACGCGGGGCGGTCAATGCTGCGAAGCGAGCGGCAGCAGTACAATAACACTGCGGCTGCGGAATGGCGGATGACGCTAAATATAAAAAATAGAAAAATATATCATTTAATTATCTTTCGTTCTCTGACATATACAGCCTTCTACGTGTTAGGGTACCTGCGTAACATCTCAAATAACATATTCTAAAAGAATCGGCTTTTTACTACTTCACACGAAATTCGAGGAAAAACGAAATTGCATCATATGCTTCAGTCTACTACTGGACATTTCTAAACTCTGTGATTGTAGGTGTAAATTGGGGAGGTTATTGTAAGCCACTCCGTTTATATACAGGACTTTACAGAATTCGAGCGATAAACTTCGCAGGTGGATTTTGACAAGAGAACATGAAAAAAAATGTCTTTCTCGCTTAGAACGAATTCTGCTTCGTTTTCAAGATACAGGGTTTCCAACTCGGAGCACTAAATCGATTTCTTACGACGCAAATATTATTTCTTGATTGTTGATAAACGTTTCCATAAATAGTGACAAAAGCCTAAAATTTCGGCTCCAGATGGAGCTCTAGAAGGTCAATCCGACATAACTGTACTTGCACGTAAGGGAAGGTCATAAGCTCAGTGTTTCGAGAGAACATTGCTTGGATGCAATTCCCAACCCTCTCATAGTTTACTTAGCAGGAACTTTTAACTTGGACGGGAGAAGTTACAAAGAAAGTATAGAACACACAAACACAGAACAATAACTCGTAGATCGTTTCCGAAAGAGAACATTGAATATCTTTGTTCTTTATTGTCACGCGAGTCATGGTCTGGCATATATAATGTCAAAGACACAGACGAAAATGTTAATTCTTTTATGGAAACTTTTTAATATTGTTTTAATATAGCTTTCCCGCGTCGTTCTTTAAAAATAAACTATGATAAGAGTAAAGACTGGGTAGCGTTAGGGATCAAAACTTTAAAGCAGAAACTATTTCATTACAACAAGTTGTCCAATACAAATTCAACAGGTCTGGATGAAATTCTGTCTATTATTATAAAATGGTGTATATATTTAATTGAAGACCACCTTTGTTGTCTTATAAATAGCTCTTTTGAGTCAGGTGTTTTCCCAAGCAGGCTAAAAATTGCTAAAACTATTTCCCTTACACAAGAAAGGAAGTATTACAAATATGCAGAATTATCGTCCCATTTCTATTTTGTTAGCATTTTCAAAAAATATTTGAATATGCAATGTTGACGCGTTTATATAACTTTCTATCTACATACAAGTTGATTTCTCTTTGTCAACATGTTTTCAGAAGAGAAAATCTATAAACACTGCATTGTTTGACTTCATAAAAAAAGTTTCAGATACCTTAAAAAAACCAACATGCCATAGGTGTATTTATAGACTTTTCAAAGGCATTTGACAACATGCATCACTTGACTTTACTAACAAAACTATATCAGCATGCTATCTGAGGTATATCTTACCATTGGTTTTAATGGTACTGGAGTAACAGGAAGCAGATAGTATCTAGGTCTATTAATGAGAAAAAATATGGCATTTCATTCGTCAGTGGATGAAATTAACAAGGGTGTTCCTCAAGGCTCTATTCTAGGACCTATATTATTTCTCTTGTATATCAATGATTTGTCTCAGTTCATACATTCAGAAAATGTAGTTTTGTACGCTGATGATGTAAATGTTTTAGTAACTGGGAACACTCATCAGGAAGCAGAAAGCAACTTAAAATCAATGACTTATGCGAGATTAATAGAGTGGGCTGCAATAAACAGTCTGAACATAAATGTTGATAAATCAAAAATCCTATATTTTCATCTTTCTCACGGACCGTTTACATTTCCACCCATAATAGTAAATCCTTTAAGTCTGGAATTACCATAGAGTTATAAAATCTCTCCACTAGAGTCAGGCTTGGCGCTGCTGATGTGGCGCCACTTGAAAGTTGAGCGAGAGAATGTTTGTTTGGCAACAACACGTATTGTGGGTTGATTTCATACGGCTGCTGTGCTTCGCTCTTTGGCATTGTTTTAGTTGATTCGTTTGTATTTGAGAAGAAAATGCCAATCTCCTGTGCAGCTCACGGTTGTACTAAGAAATATAAGAAAGGAAGTAATGTATCGTTTCACAAATAAATGATCATGTAATATTATTCCGTGAAAAATGTTTCATTATGTAAGACGTTCTTTCGTGTAGATTATGTCTGCTAGAAATATAAAAGAAAACACAAATCTTTGATTAGAATTATTTGATGCGAAGGTATTTTATCGTGTTAGATCCATAGTTATAAAACTGTCCCATAGTTATAAAGAGAAATATACATAAAAATAAGTATTCTTACATTCAGAAATAATGGATCGTTTTCACTTAGGCCTATTGGAAAAAAAGTGGTTATATTCGTGTAGAAAAAATATATCTGTCTATTTAAAATTTAAATAGTTCTAAGCCCATAATGTGCTGTTGAATTTTATTGATGGCTTTAAACACCTAAGACTCAGGTCGGGATCGGGGAGGAAAAATGATTCGGGAAGATGTCGGCCAGGGCCTATGTTGAAGGTGCCATTTGCCTGGTGTGCCTGAGCAAAAAATAAAAAAAAAACCTCAGTCAGGATAGTCGGCCGCTGGAATCGAACCCATGACGTCCCGAATGCTATACCACTGAGCCACGGCGGCTCGTTAAGAAATGTGCTGTTGAAAACACTTGTTAAATTATTAGGAACAATGATGATGAGTGCTCTGCCCGAAGGTAGTTCTTGACCTGAAGATCCCAGAGCTAGGTGAACCGATGGTGATTTGCCATTGCCTTCCATCGCATGAAGATGACGTCCTAAGGACGGGACCTACAGTTTAATGTGGATTCCGAACCACTTGTGTCTCCGCTGGGAATCGAACCAGGAACGCCCTGATTACAATATTAAGAACAGTAGAAACAAATTTAACATCGCAACAAAAATATATAAGAAACGCTTCTTATCGGTCACCCTGGTCTGTAAGAGGAAAACTCGTGAATTCTATATACCTGAAGTCGGACACAGTAATATACTTGATATACATGACTTGTTTATGATATAAAGTCAAAACAGAACATTTGAAAAGCTAGAACAAACGATGTCGTTTTTAGTTTAAAGACAAAGACTTTTACCCTAAATTTAAAGACAGTCTTCTTCATTCGCAAATTACTTTTCCGGCATCTTCTAAACTAACCAGGGAAGCCAGGTTTTTTTCTTTTCTTTTTGATCTATATAATGTCACTTTCTATCATCGAGCTCTACATAAACTATACAGGAGTGAGTACTTGGTGTTGAAAGATAGACGCCAGAGCAAATATTTAAACTCGTTTGTCCACTTCCAGTCTAATCCGATGTGGACCAAATCTTCAGTTCTAACTCAGTTTTATGCGCTTGATATCGCTGTGTGGCCCATTTTTTTTTTATTTAAGTCTTAATTCCTGAGTTATTCATGTAAGAGTGTATCGTACTCTTAATACAATAGAAAATGCTGCAAAGAATATTTATGTTTTTTGCAAGAATTAAGACATAAATTAATAAAACGGGCCACACAGCGATATCAAGCGTAAAAAACTGAGTTAGAATCGAAACTTTTGTCCATATGGGTTTAGACTGGACGTGGACAAACGAGATTAAGTTTCCTCTCCGCTCCCTAGCTTCACATATTCATGAAATTTTCAATGGCTGTAGTCAGTCCAGTATCGTATTAATAGAGGTCGATGCTTTCGATAGATGGTAGAACTTAAATATCAAGTTAAAGCTGTCCGAAAACTAGAGATAATTTTATGTTCATTTTAATGACATTCTTGTTTCAATGATATTTATGTGAAAACTGCCGACTACTAGTGTAATCCGACGACCGGTGCCCATACCCTATTTTCAATTTTATAATTTTCTTGTAAATTTATGCAGGTAAACCGTTGGTTGTATAAATTACAGCATTAGTATTTTGTGTGTGTAATATTCATGTCACTTGCCTTGAATCCCTAATGCTGTATAATATTTTTAAATATATCTCTATTTTTTTTTAAAAAAATAAGTTATTTCTCTAAGTATCAACATTATATTTACCAAATAAAAACGGGGATGGCATTTTGAACATAGGCCCTGGCTGACAGCTTCCCGAATTCTTTCTCCTTCCCTCCTCTGAGCCTTAGATGCCTAAATGCCATTAATAAAATTTAAATATATATATAAAAAAATCCTTTCTGAGAACAAAAATTATATTTATCAAGAACATTTTATATGTGATTTTTATATTAAATTATACCTTATACTGATCAATTTAATTAGGAATTGTTTGCATCTTACGTGTTGAACTTAACTAAGGTGAACTCGAATGCGAATTCTCAATAGTTTCTCTTCACAAGAAGATCGTGCGTGGCACATACAAATGATATAATACCAGGCAGTGCACGGTTCGCTGTTTCCGTCGTGCCAAACAAACAGAGAAACAGTTGAATGTTCAACTTGCGCCACGCTGGGAATTAAAACCCACGTAGACGGTGGCGCCAACCCTGCCTCTAGTGGAGTTTTATAACTTAACTCTATGGGAATTACACTTCTAAAAACAAATTGTTAGTTGTAACTATAAACAAAAAGTTAAAATGGGATGATCACATACTCGAACTTAATAAAAAAAAACTGAATGGTGTCTGCTTGATCATGTACAGATTATAAGGTACAGTCTCTCGATAAACTCTGATCTCATTATATTACGCAAAATTCGATGTTATTATTAGCTTTCTGGGTGCATCACATGCTAGTGTAAATACTTTCCGTTTACAAAAGAAGGTTGTTAGAATGATTTTTAACGAGCCCTAGGTCACCATGTAAAGATGTGTTTATGTCTCAAAAGATTCTAACAGTTCCATGCCTATATATTTATAAAAGCGTAATATTTCAAAGAAAAATAGTTACTTATTTACTTATACGACAAATATACACAATACCAGGCAAAACAGAAACATTTTCCCAGAAAGACAAAATTTTGCGACTACTTATTCTAGTGTTTACTCCTTTTGTACAAGATTATACAATAAACTACCGAATTATCTAAAGAGTATTCAAAATATAAATAAATTAAAATCTGAGATTTTCAATTTGTTGGTAAATAAGGGTTACTGTTAATGATTATTTGAGTGACGACTTATGTAATAATTTATAGTTGTGTTAATTGTAAGTTTTTTTTTATTATTATTAATTAGATATGTCTCATGTGTAGAGACATTGACAATCACAGGTCACGACCTGCATGTACTACACAGACGAATAATTTTCTATTCTATTCTATACAGTTAAGGGCACACTTTTTTTTATATATATATAAAAGTTATTAAAATAGTGACAATAAGATTTTTTTAAAGAACTGTTTTTAATATCCTTGTCAATCTTACCCAGCAAGCCAAATGGCGACCCCGACGGCGGTCCGACTAACTAGTAGTCAGGAAATGGAGGAAGGTCGGCGCGACCTATCCATAAGTGGCATTTTGTCATCCTGGCCGGGCCATTTTCCGGGCCGCCGTCGATCTCTGACTTGCCAGCATAGGGGCGTAACCCCGCCCAGCACGCGCCCGCCAACGTCGCCTGGCTTGCTGGGTAGGTGCTTCAAGCATAACACACACGATTTTTGGTAGAGATATCTCGAACTATACTGGACTTTTATGGGGCATGAACCCGTGATTACGCTCATAGAAAGCAATCGTGCAACCATTCTACCATCCGTGGGGGAGACCTTAAATCGAGAATATTAGGCGGAAAGGGAATTAAAAGTCAACATAGCTACTCAGGGGACAAGAATCGCTATTGTTCAACTCCATCGCGGAGTGATTTTAATGTTGCTTCGCTTGTTACGTTTTCACATAATGGGTCTATCTTTGTTTTCCACAATTAATCATGATCTCCTTCCTCCCTCATCACTCACAAAAAAAGTAAATGTTATGTGCTTGCTTCTATCGTGTGTGGAATCGCAACCCATATTTTTTTTTCTTTTAAACAAAGAAAAAAATGTACGACACAACTGTGTATAAATGAAAAGGAATTTATTTTTATTTTTCACGTGATATCTACTGTAAATAATAAAAAAAGTCTTTTTTTTTTCCTCTTTCTAAAGTAGACATAACATAGATTAATAGTTTGTCGATGATTTAATTAGCTTGGAAAGTAATAACATGAAATTAAAACCAAAAAAAAAAAAAAAAAAAGGTTTTTAAACCTGTTTTTGTGAACTTCTCTAACCGTAATTCCTTGGTACATTGTTTATTTTATTAGGTTATATGGACATGAAGCATATAAGATGGGTTTATGTTAATATATATACATATATGTCTTTTAACATGTAAATGCATATTATAAACATTTCCCATTATAAATGAAAATTCCATTCTGCTAGTTTCTTGTTGTTATTACCCTAATAGTATGACACATAATTCGCTCTGTTATTTTTCCATTCTACATTATTTGACTTGAGGTCATAGTAAGGCATATGATAATAACAGAAAACAATATTTCATTAACAGGTTTAACATGCTTTTTCATATTCGAGGATAATACAAAGTAAATGCTATGGAATATAATTCATTCTTTTAGAAGTCAATGACACCAGGGTTAAAATAACTTTACAGGTTACTGGAAGTGCATTGACCGAACGCTATCGCTCGTTCCTTTTGACCACATATTACGGTTGGTCCCTCTGTCTCCGGTTGAGGGGGTTAAAATACTTTTGTGGGGGCTGAACTATGACTCACGTCCATCCGTAGAAAGCATGTTTACCAGTTTTATCAGTTGCTGGAGATAGTCATTTGTTTGTGCTCTAAGAAACGGAGTATTATCAGCGATCAACCTATTGAATAAAATATTTATTTGGGCTAGTAAGAAGAATAGTCGAAACATGTTTTCTCGTGGGTTTCCGCAGTTGGAAATACCAACACTAGCATTGCATTCTATTTTTGAACCCACGATGGTAAAATTTAGTTTGTCGGTTTTGAAATGAAATTTATTCAGAATCAGGATAGCTTATCCAGAATTTCGTTTCGGAGGGAACCTACCAGTTTCTCTTGGGAATCGAGTCTTTGTGTGTACGAAATGTACAAAATTACGCCTAAATTCATAACAATGGTTTGAAGAATTCGGAATTTCGGAGGGGATCCAGACCCCGTGGACTTTCCCTCTGGCTACGTCACTGACCAGTAGCTAATAATGAAATTACGACGAATAAGATGGGAAAGTCATGTAGTTTCTGTTATATTGTATCATGGTTGGGAAGTCGGAGGGAAAGAGGCTGTTGGGATTACGGAGACCCCCTGGACTTCCCCTCTGGCTACGTCACTGACCAGTAGCTAATAATGAAATTACGACGGATAAGATGGGAAAGTCATGTAGTTTCTGTTATATTCTATCATGGTTGGGAAGTCGGAGGGAAAGAGGCTGTTGGGATGACGGAGACCCCCTGGACCCTCCCTCTGGCTACGCCACTGACCAGTAGAATAATGAAATTACGACGGATAAGATAGGAAAGTCATGTAGTTTCGGTTATATTCGATCAAGGCTGGAAAGTTGGAGGGAAAGAGGCTGTTGGGATGACGGAGACGTCGTTGGGAGGACAATATTAGAAGGGATCTTTGAGCGGTAAGTGTTTGTAAGCGAAACTGACTTGATGTTGCCAAGGATAGAATCCAATGACGAACGTTTTGTTACTGTGGCGATGAAGTTGTGAGGTCCGTAAGTCATAGAGTTAGTAAATTGCCTTGTCTAGTTGCTATGATCATGAACTTCAGACCATGCAGTGGATAGGCACGCAAATTAGAATTCTACTACCAGCTCTATCGACTCCGGTTTTCCAGGGTTTTCTTCTTATCTGACCAAGTGGATGGTATTTAGACAAAGCTCCTGACCGCCCAGTGCAGTAGATGTACTTAAAAAGATAGTCTCTGTGTTCATTAAGGATATATTGTAAACATTTTCCCGGAAATATTTTCTGTATCATGTAGGCTATTTTTAATTTATTTGTGTCCTTTAGAGTTAGACTCCTCAGACTCAGGACGACATCATATAATAATTCACAGCCATATTCAATCCACTACTGGATAAGTCCTCTCCCTGGAGGGAGGAGTTGGCCTACTGCTCACACGTTGACAAGACGTGTTGGGAGAGGAGAGCCGAAGCTCTCAACTGTGATCGCCACTGTCTTTTATTCACAGCAGCTCCCCAAATGCATCACGATGCTGGGTGGGCACCATTCCAAACCCTCTTGCGTTAAAAAAAAATCCCTTGGCAGCGCCGGGAATCGAACTCAGGATCCCACGATCAGCGACGGTAACCACTAGGCCAACGGGGCACTCCATAATAGGATATATTTCAAAATATAATAAGTTAATTAAAACACCCTAAAACTATTTCGGAATGTTTTAAGAATACGGCGGATTGATCCTTAAAATATGTTTAAAAATGTTTTCTAAATATTTGTTTACGGTTAATGTAAAGCAAAGATCTCCAACAAAAGATGGCAGCACTATCTCCTTATATGTCTAATATATTTTTATCCTTGCAAGAAATTTCAATGCTGCTCCTGCAAATTCAAGCCTAGAGAGTTCAACATTTCAGAAGAAAGTTCATAACCTTGTTTCTTGTGGTAATTGTGGTGACCGCATTGTATCAGGAGATGTTAAAGTTAATTTCATAACCAATTGAAGAACCAATTGAAGAACCAATTGAATATGGGCGGATTAAGGAGAGAGACCCTGGGGGGCAATCACTTTAAAAGCTATCGTAAAAGTAATCTGAAATGATTGGGGGGGCAATGCCCACCATACTCCCCTATGAATCCGCCCATGCAATTGAAGAGTTCGATCAATGCCGATTTTTTTTTTATTTTCTTTTTTGCTCATTTTTTAAAGGACTTCATTCTTATAGGTTTTTATATGCACAACAATCAAGCGATTTCAACAATGAAGAAAAACGAAAATAAAAAAAATCGGTATTGATGGAACTCTTCAACATAAAATGTATATATTTATGCTAGGAATATGTTCGTGGAGGTACTACAATATCCCTAGGATGTTCTAGGACACTGATTCCCAATCAGGAGTATTCAACAGGACACTCAAAGGTACCCGAAAAAAAAAGACATATGTCAAACATGTAATTCAAAACATATCAAATTATTTTTCAGTTAATGATATATTAAAGAAACAAATAAAAGTATTAATTTACGGAACTTAGTTATCCGTGATGTACTATTTACTGGAATTAATTTCGGTATGTATTTTTGAGTTTTGAATTTGAATGCATAAACACTGTCTTTTCACCTTATTATTGTTATTCCGTTAGATGTTTAATCCCATAATTGGGCTATTATAGTTGACCGTTCTACATCTAAATTTGAAGCATCATAACAGAAATACTATATTGATTATATACATGTTACTGATATGAAGGGTATACAGTTTATCGCAATGGACTTCACAGATGTACGCAAATGGAAAAAGATTGGGAACCACTATTCTAGAATATTCGTAAAATAAGGCCATGTACAGAAGCTTCTACGAAAATTTTTGTGTGTAGAATAAGCATATATTCTGAAGGTATTTGCTGAGATATTTCAAATATTAGTTAAAAAGTCAGAATATCTTTTTAATATTCTCAGAAGCACATTCTAGAAATATCCATGATTGTTCCTAAATATTTTGGAAATGTCTACTTATATTTGGAAGCTAAATAGGATATCCTATACTATGAGGATAGGGATATACATACAATGAAAATATTCCAGGAATATTTCCAAAATATACTAAAAATTTCGTGGATAATAAAATTATGCCCCCCCCCCCCCTACCCGAAAAAATAAAAACTTTAAAAATATAATCTTAAAATGTTTCAAGTCTATATTTGGAAATATATATCACAGGCTCTATTTGATTTTAAAAATATTTTAGTGTTCTATGTATGTTATCTTCTTTTCTGCCCTAAGAAAATTGCTCGACAAGGGACGCCTCTCTCATATAGTCTATGTAACGGACCTACGCTGTTATAGCACATGAATGTAAGTTTAATAAATACATTGTAATCATTTATTGATTCAAAACCTGGTTTCAGTTGCATATCAAATTTCATTTTTTAACAGCTAAAAAAACCGTGTTTTTACCTTTATAAATTCAAATTATTACTTAAACTGTTCGGCCCGTTTATTTAATGTCTTAGTTGTTGCAAAAAATGAATATGGGCTATTAAATGCGCAGCCCAGTGTGTGCATAACTCAAGATAATTAAAAAAATATATATAAAAAGAAAAACAGGCCATACAGCGATATCAAGCGTTAAAAACTACGAGCTGTTAACTTGGCTAGTTCCTTTGCTAAAGTAAATATGGGCAAACAAGGAAGAGTTACTTCGTCTCTATCAGCTGGCTTTAGACACCAAACGATCACTCTGGTCATTAAATACAGTTCAATGGTTGTCAATAGTTTTGTCCATATTGCTGGTGTGTGTTTCTCCCAATGACCTCTTCTAAAAGCGATATTGGACTGACTGCTGCCATTGACAATATCATGAATATGTGAAGCCAGGGAGCTTAGAGAACACTTAATATCGTTTCTCCATTCCCAATCTAAACCAATATGCACCAAATTTTCAGTTCTAATTCAGTGTTTTAGGCTTGATATCGCTGTGCGGGGCATTTTTTTTTATTTATGTCTTAATTCTTGAAAAATACGTAAATATTATATGCAGAGCACGGTATACTACTAAATGAATAGCTCAGGAATTAAGAGTTAAATAAATAATAATAATAATAATAATAAAACAAGTCGCACAGCGATAAGAAGTGTATAAAACTGAGTGAGAACTGAAAATTTGGTTCACATTGGATTAGACTGGAAGTGGACAAAAGAGTCTGAATATTTGCTGTGACGTCTATCTTTCGACAATAAGCAGTCACTCCAGTATCGTTACGTAGAGCTCGATGGTTTGTCGCAGGGAATATTTTAAGATTCATTTTTAAATGTAAATATCTTTTTCTTCAGTACATTTACGCAGTCAGGAGGCAGATATATTCTATACAATAAACATACGCACACCTACGTGTTTCTTTTCTTTATCCATTCACGCATAAGGACACACACGCACAAAAATGCGTGTGGGTGTATTAGTACATATACAAATTTTCTGTTGTGAAGGTTATTTAGGCAACCAGACATATTTTTTTTGGCTACGCAAACAAATGTAAAGGACACACAAACACACACGCACAGAAAAGCGAACAAAGAAACAGCGACACACTGAAAGAAGAAGAAGAAGATAAAAAATATCTTCTCGGAATGTCTATGAACTTTGTTCCGTGTCCTTAGAAGAATTTCCCCAACTAATGTTGCAAGAAAACTGGAAAAATCTTTGGAAGTAAATAATTGGTCGTAATAACTACAAGTTTTTTTTTTCTTTTACTATCGAATTCCAAATTTGAATTTCAATAAGTGAGGTTTCTTCATGTCCCCTGTTGTTTTTCAGAGTAGTAGCAGATGGTTGTCTTTTTTTCTATCATCCTCTTGCAGCTGGTGTATTTATTACCCCTGCGTCCCCCACCTTGCCGCCGCCCCTGCTTAGCTATGGCCTTGGGTAAGCGGATGGACTTGCGATTTGTCAGGTGTTGAGTTAACACGGGATTCGTCGATGTTCGACATGAAAGCTTTGCAAAAGTAACACGACAAATTGCAAGACAAGTCCTTGTTTGTTGTTTAGTTATAATTTGCTCCCCTCACACTCTGCAGACACAAAATGCAACTTAATGTTTACGCTTCCAGGCTTGAATGTGATTTTTTTTTTGCTTAATAAATAAATAAATAAATAAAAAACTTCATAATCTCTGGAAGGAAGATTTTAAGACTGGTAACGAGAAAATAATAATAAAATAAAAAAAATGAATAAATAAAATACAGTCAATGCTCAATACACCACGAAAGCTATTTTTATTTTATGTCTATTGAAGAACATACAGCTACTTCAACCATAGAAAGAGAGGGAGAAAATAGGAAATGGCTTTCCAGGGATGGAAACTTTTCAAATTGAAATTATCGTACCATATCTTTTGAAAATTTACTACTTAAATTGTGCTGAATAACTGTAGTAATATGTATGAATAGGGAACACAGGGCACAACGAAACAATAAAAAAAAGAAACTTTTCCATACAGTAAAAAAACAAAAAACAAATCAGTGACGAACGTAATGAAATAAAGAAAACAGAGATGTAAAAAAAAAAGTGTTATTTCAGGCACTCCATCGTGGCGGGTGTTACATTTATATCAAGCTTTATAAAACTGTTGTTAAACAACACTATTTTCTTTTATTTTGCAGTACACTTCTAATGTATTTGATACCCATTCTTCCATAAGTTAGCAATTATACAAAACATGGCGTAGGCCTAACGGGTGTTACAGCAGCAATAAGACAAGAATTCTGAGAATAATGAACAATTGAAGATCTGAATTGAAAAATATTCTAAGTCCACCGGAGTATATTTTTCAGGAGGAACGATAAACAGTCCAAAGTCTTCGTATGTTATCCTATTCAACGGGAATTATTTTGTGTTAAAAAAGGGTTTCTGTGAAGAAATTAGGATGTAATATTTATGCAAGTGGATAGCCCTTCGAACATAGATACCGACGAACAGAAAAAAATAAATAAATGCAAATATGAAAAAAAAAGTGGACTTGGAATGTTTTTCAATTCAAGTCTTAAATTGAGTCAAACTGCGAATTTACAGTTTCATTTCAATTATATGTTCATCCTCTTGAAAGCACTGTGAATGAGCCAAACACAAGATTCTTAAAAGTTTGGCGGATTAAAAAGAAAATGCCTTCAATAATGGAACGGGCGTTACATCAAACGTAACTAGTTTTACATAGTGCAACACAGTCTCACTTTTGATAAGCATATTACAAAAAATAATAAGATGCTAACATAATCGTTGAAAATTGGTAAAATAAATATTAAGTAACCAGAATATATGAAATTTTTAGTAATGTGTTTTATTAATATAATTATTTAAATGTTTTTGAACAATCTGTTCATGGATTAACATGGATGATTCTTTCCTCTTACGCTTCAAGAACATTAAGTTACACACAAGAACGCTTAGACACACGTAGTGCCGTATTACCGAATTCCGATTCTGTGAGTGTCATCATCGTGAATTTCAAAATTGCTGCATTTCCAGGTGCGAATGTGTGTTTTGCTTTGAAGAATGGAAGGTAATCAAATTAAAAAAAAAAAAAAAAAAAAACCCACACACACAGACCGGAATTCCCTTTTCCCAAGTGGATGGATTGGTCGGTTGAGCAGGGGCAGTAGCATGGCCATCTAGTTCCCCATATTTACCAGCCCATGATTATTTCTTAAAATGGAGTTTTATTAAAAACCGAGTCCACTTTTAAATGGTCAAAGAGAGATGCGATAATAATATACAGTGTAGCTAATTTATTAAACATCTGACGGTAATTCGACCTCCTGAGTAGTCTATAAGATTCCAGCGCGAAAATGGAGTGAGCTCCATGCTCCGTACTTCGAAATAAGTCCGATGGCAAAATTTAGTATATTTGCGTTACTGATCCTCAGCAGGATATGCGCATAACAGCACTAGGTATCAAACCAACCGTTGGCATATTCATGGGACACAGCGAAGTAATATCTTTGTGCTCTTGTATAGGCCTTGAAACAGGGCACCTAGTCCTTCCAAACGAGAAGAAAGCATTTCACAAGAGTTGGGCACACCCACGTATTGGATGTTTGAGTCTTAGCAGAAGCCAGGTGAAAGGAAGGAAGGGACCATTGCACACCTGTCTCTAAGCTTCCTCTTTCCATGCCTCCTCCCCCGCGCACACACCTTGACAAACACCCACCACCCTCACTCATCCGAGTCATCTTTCCTTCCGTCGTACCAAGAATTGCTCTGCCATTGTCAAGAACTTAGGAAGGGATCACTCGAACACTTGAAATTGCCAAATAAAGAAAGGAACTGAATAGCTGCGCCACGTAGATCGTATAATAATGCAAATAATAAGCACATAAAGCTGTTTCTTTAATGTCTAACTAAGCATGTACGTTAATTTCTATCTTCCAGCTCAATAGTTCTCAAACTTCTCAGGTGCGCGGATCTCCTGCTCCATAAAACCACTCATTAGTTAGGTCACACGTAAAATAGGTATTCATTACCTTCACTATTCGCTCCCAAACCCTGAGCCAGAGATGCTTTAAGGCCATGGACGGATTTAGGAGAGGGACCCTGGGGGGGGGTACTTTAAGAGCCCATGCCCCCCATAAATCCGCCTATGTTAAAGGTCATAAATAAATTCAATTGTAATGGTTATCGGTGCAAAATTTGTTATTCTAGTTCTATAAGAATGAATACCAGTCAACAACACAACTACTTCTGCCTGTTGCCATAACCTGACAATAGTGGTACTTGGACCGACCTCACTAAACCTCAACTTGCGAGGGAGTTTCATCCTCGACCTCACTCAACCTCAAACTCACAATTATACTTCAACCTGTAACCCCCAACGGACGACCATCCTAACTGAGGTTTTTCAGTTTTTTACCCCTCAATCACACTAGGCAAATGCCGGGATGGCACCTTCAGTGTACAACACCTTCCCAAATCCTTTCCCCTCCCCTATCCCGACCTGAACCTTAGATGCCAAAAGGTTATAAATAAAATTCAATTCAATTCAACCTCTAACCCACTCAACAGCTTGACCTGAAAAAATACAATTTCAACCTTGGCCTCATGTACTCAAATTCACGGTGGATTAATGTATCTTGTAAGTGCAAAGCTAGACTCTTCCGCACAGCTCTCCGAACTAAAGAGTTGGGTGAACAACAGTGTGGTCACTAATGAACGACAGACGAATCTTTTCTTATTTTTATAGGTCACATTACCACTTTTAACAATATTACCATTTACACCTCTGCCTTCTTTCCTATTGCTCTTGCGCAATGTCCACTATTTGTGTGGAATCATGTCTATGCTGCTTTCCTTCCTGCAATGAAACTGACGAAAACGAAGTTGAAAATACCTAATAGGATATTCTAGTGTAAATGTAGATAGAATGAGACAAAAATAAGTGGTGCAGTCAGTCAGTACGGGTTCGTAGCCAGCCGAAAACCGTAGAGGGGGTAGGCGAAATTGAGGGGGGATGCTATGGGAATATTCACACATACATACTATATATATGTATATAAAGTAACGATAGGGGGCTAGGAAAAAATTAAGGTGGCTGAGCCCCCGTTGCCCCCTTGGCTACGGGCCTGAGTCAATATCGTCTTGGACTTTAGATCGATGGAGGCACGCAGATTTCAGTCATTCTGCCGGTAATCCTGACCAAGGTTTCCTAGAGGTGATCGCCGAGGTACGTCATTCCTCAGATTCCGAGGTACGTCATTCCCATACCTGCTTAGCCCAAAAATTAAACATAAGTAAAGAAAACAGGGAAAGAAGAGGGAATGTCCATTAAAAAAAATAGTTTGCACTCGTAACAAGAACTAAACAATGACAGGTAAGATCTACGAAAGTTTTCAATCCAAAGTTGCAAATAATCCACAAATTATAACGGTTTTTAGAATTTAAATACCTGGGAGTAAATGCAAGAGTTACATTTTAAAATATGTTTTACAAGGAATCACCTTTCTTTGACATCCCTATTTCTTTCCTGTACTCTTCAAATGTATATTAACGGATATACCGGATATTAATGTATATTAGATCACCCCCGCCATCTTGGTATGACCTTTCCACTGATTTACACGGGAATTGTTTTACTCATTTTATGCCTCTCGGAAGTAGAATATTTAAGTTCGGCTTTCACAAAATTTGTCTTGGTGGTTATTTTGACTTTTGTATACTTTTGGTTTGTAAAGTTTCTTCAAATATATATGTATAATGTATTATTAATAGTTTGCTATATAAATCACAATATTTTAACGGGAAATTATACTGTTCGTGTGTAAAATATTACATTTCTATAAATAGCATGAGTAAAAGAGAACATGACGATAAAGTGGGCGAAAACAGAAGTTATAAGTATGCTCCTGAAATATATAAGACGAGTAAAACTATTCCCATGTTAATCAATGGAAAGTGAGTACCAAGATGGCAGGGGTGATCTACGGCGTTAAGAGATCAAAGGAGCAATCATCGAGCTCTACGTAATGATACTGGAGTGAGTGCTTAGTGACGAAAGATAAAACACCAGAATAAAGGATAAAATCGTTTGTACATCTCCAGTCTAATCCAATGTGGACCAAAGTTTCAGTTCTAACTTAGTTTTATACTATTCTTATTGCTGTGCAGCTCGTTTTTTTTATTTAAGTCTTAATTTCTGAGTTATTCATGTAATAGTATACCGTATTCGGCATATTATAGAACATACTGCAAATATTTACGTTTTTTTCGCGCAAGAATCAAGATATAAATAAAAAACGGGCGGAAAAGCGATATCAAGCGTAAAAAACTTAATTAGAACGGAAAATTTGGTCCATATTGGTTTAGACTGGAAGTGAAGAAACGATTCTCCGCTCCCTGGCTTCATACATTCATGAAATGTTCAATGGCAGCGGTCAGTCCAGTATCGCTTTTAGACATAGATCATTGGGAGTAACAAACAGCCCTACAAAACAACTGTTAGAAGTTACCGACTTTCAACAAGATAGACAAAGAGGTTGTCATTTGTCATGAATGAACCAAAAGTTTCTGCAGAAAAGAAAAAAAGAACCTTAGCCAAAGACTTTCAACAACCGCTGTCTCTATGACAGTAGCGAAACACTTGCGCAAGCACACAAGGCGACATTGACTTGCTCTGCGTCTGAAATATTAATTTTCTCAAGCAAATCTGTTTGTGAAAAAGAAACAGAATACAAGAGTACTATCCTTTTTAAGATCGGCTAGTCTTTGAACTCAACAACATAGCGATATCTTGTTCCTTTGGTTTTCTTTGCAATTGCTTCATCTTCCCGATACTTCAGTGTTCTTCCGACAGCAGCTAACACAGTACACAGCAATTTATAGTATGATGCAATGCAGATATCGTTATGCCAGTTCCATAATTCCCTAAGCGTACAACGAAATACTGTAAACCACAGTTGTAACCACTGCAGGACATCTTTCTGTAGTGCTTCTTATATCTGGAGTTTCCCTTGCAGATACTTCGCTGCCCAAATAATTGATAATCACTGGGGATTAAGGGCTGATTTTCGTGAAAGCTTGCCTTGCGTGCTTTGCGTTCGATTTGGGTGAATAGCCAATTGAAATACGTGTTACACTTACCTTACAATACAACGCAGTGCTCGAAGTGGTCAAGAAAAGGTAAGGGAACGCTTGGAAAAATGGGCTCGAAAAGTAAGGGTTGATATTAAAACACGCTTGCGTTGCGTGCTTTATTTGCGATTTGGGTGAAGAGTCAATTGAAACATGTGGTGTTTCGTGCTGTAGTTTTATTAGGTGTTTGAAAATAAGCCCTAAGCGTACACTTGCACTTAGTGGCGGCGATTGCCTATTGAAAGTAAGGCAATGAGCTCCCATTAATAAAAATGTAAGGGTACGCCAAATCCAAAATGAAAAAGGTAAGGGCACGGCGTGCCTTCCCCCCCACTTCGAGCATTGATAAAACACGTGTTTCAATTTACTACTCACCCAAATCGCAAGCAAAGCACGCAACACAAGCTTTGATGAAAACCATCCCTAAGTTTGGACTCTCCGGGATGTAGAGCAACAGTTTCCATTTCAAGTTGGCCAGCATTGGGACAGTCAAATGAGCACAGTGATTCAGCCAGGCACCCCCACTGTGGGCGGTTGTGACGCCTCAAATTCTCGAGCACACCTCCAATTTAAAAAAAAACTACTTAAAAATCGATAGAAACCGTAGAAAACTCCACTTACACGCCTGCCAATTTTGACTTTTCACCACGCAAACTGAAAATTCTTGCGGAATCCATGAATCAGTAGAATGCGGGGAGGGGGTGGCGGCGTTGTCATGAAGCACCAAGTTATGTCCCAACTTCGCACAGCATTTCTTTCGAATAGCATTCCATACGATGCCTTTGGAGAAATGTGGGATAATAATTGGTATGAATCATACCTTTCGCAATTTAATAATCCCCACTGTTCCAACAGTAACTTTCCGCCATGTTCGTTTCCATTGGTGCGCATGCGTCACGTAATGGTCGCGTGATACTCGCAAAGGATCATGGTACTTCCATCGAGAGATTCGTTGTGTTCCAGTTACTTCTGACTTTTCTTTTTCTCCCAAAAGTCTCGTTCGTAGTTGAACGATCCTTGTATATTCCAGGGATACTCTATGAAAAAGAGTAAGGCTGGCTTTTCAGGTAAGCGCTCACCCAGTGCATTGCTTCCAATTTCTATGAGTGGCCAACAGAAATACTTAAACAGGTGTTCTAATTGGTTACTCAGGCAAATCGCAAGCAAAACAGGCTAATAGCATGTACATGAAAAGCCAGCCTTCTAGGTGCTTGTTCTTGCGGGATATCCTCAGAATAGTCAAAGGATATCCCGAAACTTTAAATCTAGACTATCCTTAGGGATTCTGCCTGGATTTTCAGTTGGAGGTGATATAATGTCAAAATTGGGAGGTTGTAAGTGAAATTTTGTACGGTTTCTGTCAATTTTTGACGGTAAAAAAAATGAAGGGGTATTCTCAAGGATTTGTGGGGGAGTCTGGCGGAATCACTGTTCATAAGCATGTGCTAAGATTACCAATATTTGTTCCCATATTTGCGACGTGAGCCAAAAATGCCTAAAGACGATAAATAAATTCAAATTCTACACGTATTGGGTGGGATCTAAACGTGATGTCACAGGGATATCCTGTTTCTATGTGGGCTAGTGTCTCGTCTCAGTTGCCGTCGTAAAGATTCACGGAAATACGTCAGCAAAGCACAGGGAGTGAGCAATATTTTTCGTCAAATTAACTCAAACTTTGACAGCCGCGCGCCGTGACCGTATTAATTTCAACATTTACCTTAGACAAGGTTCTCTTGTGAATAAAAGGAACCACAACATGTTTCGTGTTAAACGTGATATGTATGGAGTCTGCAATAGTATTTCAGGTGATGTGAAAATTTCCCCACTGTTGCTTATTTATGTTTTTAAATCTCATTTCAGAAAAAAAAAATACAACTCCCAACACTGCACACAAATAAAAACAAAAAATTGAAGATTAAATTGAATAGAATCAGTGAGCGACCTGCATCAAACTCAGCGCTGTTATGCAAGGTTTATAAATATATACATGTGCTTGCAGAGAGATCTATGTATAGTTATATTTCTTAAGTGTGTGTGCATGTGTCTCGTTTGCATACCTCCCTCCCATCAGCATCAATGCAGTATCTCCTGCTAGAATGTTGTTTAGCTTATCCATTGTGTGTATTGTACAGCAGAAGTTAAGAGATTAGAATAGAAAGTTGCTTCCAGCAGTGTCCCCTCCCCCTTAACGCCCCCCTGTTGATGACCTCTTTCAAAATAGTGTTGCTATTATCATCACATAGTGGAGGGGGAAGCAGAAGATTGATATAGGGGGTGAATGAACCCTTCAGCTGGAGGTCTCCTCTTTATTTATTTTCTAAAATACTAGGTGGAAATTTAAGAAACTAGAATGTAGTGAAAGTACTGTTTAAAAGAAAAAAAAAAGAACTGCGAGGCAACTGAACGTTTTCTCATACTTATGACTACAAATACGTGTTTAAGCTATTGTACAACCAGGAGTGGACATTGTATACTAATTACCGTTATTACACGGTAGTTTCGTCGTCTCTGTACTCTATAGGTGTACGGACCAAAGCTGACAGTGGTACTTTGGAAATGTCTTCCGTACCTATTTGGCACATATGCATTGGCGATGGAACGGAAGAGGCTGGAGGCTTATTCCCCCTAGTAGGGTGAATTGAAAAACACTGCACGTTTTCTTTTCTTTTAAATCTGATAGTGTCTTTTCTGTTGGGAGTATTAAAGTGCATCACAAATGCTGAATTCATACTTTTCATCTTGTTCTGAAGGTAACAACCTCATTCAATAAATGATTCCAGAAAGAAGATCCGGGCACAATAACTTTTCTTGAATACGAGCGAAACAATTTGAATGGTGTTATAACAGCTTCCTTGAGCTTTGGTGAGAAGCTCACGCATGCTGCTGCAAATTATTTTTCGAAGAAGACGTAACGTCCCGACATGGAACACAATCCCACTCCCCAATACAGAATCCAGGGCTTTAGGGAGGTGAATTGCAGTGAGGTGGATAGGAACGGAAAAGTTTGAGAAGATTCAGGATTATTTTCTTAAGAAATCGAAGAATCGGGCGGTGACGCGCATGGTATCGAAACGTCGCTCGATCACTACAGATTTTATACCGAAAAGTAGTCGCATGATTATCACCATCATTTCTCTTTATCAAGAAGCCTAGCCAAAACAAGGTGAATGCTTCCTCCTACCAGTCGTAGTTTCTGTAGTGACGCCAAAAACATGGGCGTGTTCGGGATTCGAACCGAGAACGCAAATGGTGGAAATCACGAGACACATCCATAAGAAACTACTATAATGATGAATCGTTGTTTGGTTCTGTAGAGCTGAAAAAAAAAGTACTCTACGTTCCTATCCTGTGTGACCGAGAAATGCCTGTTGCTCACTAATTGGAATAACCTGGGATAGCATTACCAATGTTTTTTTTAGAAATTGAAATGAAACAGTGAGCTTAGGAAACAACAACAAAACTTTATACGAAACTAAAAATAAATAAAATAAAATAAAAGCGAAAAGAAATAACCAAAGGAACGACAATACAATAGAGTGCCGGAGGGATGAGGAGGCACCTCGGCGGATTTTCCAGAATGACTCCTGTTACTTTGAAGCACCTGACTTCAATTCAAAAAGGTTACACAGTTACATGTGAGCTTGATGAATTGAACAGTTTGCACACAATCGAAATTACAATACTCCTCTCTAGCCATCCCAAGAATCACAAAGGGGCTGCTGTGATGGTTGGTTGGTTGTCTTTGTAAACACATTAACAATAATATTGCTTCTTAATATTTACCAACAGATTGAACAAAATGCAGTTTACACTTCTCCTTTTCCAGTTGCCTAGCAACAACACACACACACACAAAGTACATTACTACTGTACTGTCTGGTGCACTCAATATGATCCTATGTGAAAGGCAACTCTATGTGAAATACTGAATCAATACAGAACTACGTTAGAAGAGATTTTAGACATTTCACGGATCTGAAATATCTCTGTTTACATGTGGATAGAAGATTCGAGAATTTTCTAATGAATTGAAACTATGGTTGATTAAGAGTTTGTACTGAGATTTGACAGTTGTGGGCTAGAAATATGAAGATATAGCACTAAGTGAGTGAGTGCCATCCGAAGTACAAACTTCTTCAGGTTAGGTTTTGTGACAACACAAACAATCGAATTACTGCGGCAATGACAATTGTTCTCAGCTGTTTCAACACACATGTAGGGAAAGCGTATATCAGTACGACTAAATACAATTCATTCTACACATACCTATGCTACTTACTAACAACCGTTTCTAGTAGTACATATTATCGCAAATACTGGTCAATATTCGCTACATTACGTAAAAGGACTGAAAACAATGGACGACATCGCGTAAATAGAAAGACAAACAAAATATATCAATCGCGACGATCAGCTGATTTCCTTGCTATTTGCTCTACTTTGGGCAGATACAGATTTATTTTCCGTTTTCTTTCTTAGAAATAGATTGTTGATAGGGGTGAGCCATGCTTGCTAAGCAGTTTGAGAACCTCTCAAAACATAAAAAAGAAAAAAATGAGTTCAAGCTCTCATTTCCGTCGGAACACGGTTTGACAACCGATCTGGGTCTCTATTATTTTATGTTATATCATGAAATGGAATCACATAATAATGTTACAAATAGCTTAGGGGAGAACGTTACACTTAGTAATCAGTAACCTTCCTTCCAAATGTGCTGCATCCATTAGTTAAAGAGGATGATTACCATCCATCATTTTGTATAAGTTTTCCAAGCGTTCGATCACCTAAACTCAGAAACAAAAGAAATATATTAGGGTTCAATTTTCGGATGTGAATAAAGCAGTTGATGAGTTCTATAAAGTAATTTATGTAATATTTCAAAAGTGTATTCCCATGAAAAGACCAACGACAAAAACTTTCCCTTGCTGGTTTACAAAAAGTATAATAGGCAAAATAAAAATAAAATGGTGTCATCGCGCTAAATGGCTTAAGGGGAAAGGAACGACCCATCATCAATATCACTATAACGAGTACTGCAAACTACGTAAGGAAGTGAAGCGGGAAATTGAAAAAGCACATAATGCGTTTATTTCTAATGCTGAAAATAATATAACACAAGACCCACAGCACTTCTGGTCCTATATCAAAAGTAAATCACGCCATTTTTTCCCCCAATACCCATGCGATATGAGGGACAGACCCTGACACTGCTTCCGCTCAGCATTTCCAATCTATTTACAATAAATTTTCCTCAACTAAAACGACTGACAATATACTTGATGACTACTCGCAGGAGGAATGTCAGAACTTATTTCACGTCTTATAAATAAGTATAAGTGACATTCAAAAGGCCGTACAGAAACTGAAACCGATTAAGGCAGTGGGGGCATGATAATATACCAGCTTATATTGTGAAGGGTTGTAGTGATATTTTTAAAGAACCGCTACGTTATTTAATTTATCAATAAGAACAAGTGTCTTTCCGGATATGTGGAAAGAATCAATTATGTGCCCAGTTCCGAAAGCAGGCAATAAAAATAAAGTTGACAACTATCGTCCAGTAGCCATATTGTCAACGGTTGCTAAAGTATTTGAAAGTGTCATTATCAGGTCATGCAGCATGTTAAGCCGGTATTTTCAATATATCAACATGGTTTTTTACAGAAAAGATCTACTGTAACTAATCTGGCTATAATTACAGACTTCATAGCTTCTGCTTTGGACAATAAAGAACAAGTCAATGTTATATACATGGATTTTAAGAAAGCATTCGATACTGTAAACCATAATATACTAATTCAAAAGCTTTCCACATTCAGTTTTAGTCCTTCTATGATCCAATTCTTCAAAGCTTATTTAAGTAACCGTAGACAATCCGTTCTATATAAAGAATATAAAACCAATTGCTTTTATGTCGGTTCTGGTGTTCCTTAATCTTGGTCCTCTTCTGTTTCTTTTGTTTATTAGTGACTTGCCACTATATTCAAAACTCTCATAAGCTATTGTTTGCTGACTTGAAAATATTCCTTGGATGACTGTCTACTGCTTCAACAAGATTTGTCCAGCATACTTAAATGGTGTTGTAGGAATAGACTTGAAATAAATATTGGTAAGTGCAAAGCCATTACCTATAGCAGGCGGGGAAAAAACTTTCGATTTCACTTACTCGATTAATGGAATAAGCTCACAATTTTTTGATACAATAGGTGTTACATTCTATAATAAACTAACCTTTTCGCCCCCCATGTGGTAAATATAGCCAATGATGGATATAGAAACCTAGGATTTCTTGTTAGAGCAACCAAATAATTTGCAAATGATAACACTTTGAAAACTCTTTATTATTCCTATGTTAGGTCCAACTAGAATATGCCTCACTTATATGGAATACCTCTGTGAAAGCAAATTGTCAGAAGACTGAACACATTCAAAGAAAATTTTTACGTTTTCGCACACACAAACGGACTGAGTAGAATAGGGTTACAAATATACAATATGGTCGCCATGACGTCATCAGATGTTTGTGGTTTAGTCTAGAGCGTGAGATCATTGTCCTTTGACGTGACCCATGTTTACATTGCAAGATAGTTGGTGGGGAACTTAATTTTGGGCGTTCAAAACTTATTTGTTTGGAAATTTGATTTTACACCCCTGGAAGTGAAAATACTGAGTGAAATGATTTTCGTAGTTGATTCCCGCGCCATCTAGCAGGGAACCTTCTGGGTGCATGTCTTTCCTGTCTATTAGGCTTAGCAAATTACAGTCCAGTTTGTGCTCAAAGATTGCATTTGGCTACAATTGATCAGGGGCGTTATTTGTAGGGCGGGAAATTCCTTGGCACCTCCTGTGTTTCCCCTGAAACCTCACTTACCAATTTATTTTTTAAGGTGAGAAAAAACATTTTTTCACAAAATATTTACAAAATTATTCTTCTGTACCCGCATATTGCATCTCACAATATTCGACTAGCAAGTTTTATTTTACTATGCACTGAGTGTATCAGTGCTGTCCAATGAGCTCTATACACCTACTTAATAATGTTGGAGTGCTCGATGTATGTCTAAAGTTAGACACCAGATAGTTAAACTCGATCGTCCAGTTCCAGTCTAATCCAATATGAACCAAATATTCAGTCCTGCACAGCATTTTTTAAAACTTATCATTACTGTATGACCAATTGTTGACTTATGTGTTAATGCTTGAGTTATGAGCAGCGATGGCACCAGGGTAAAAATGCTGAGGGCTGCGATATTGCATTCGAAAAAAGTCGAAAGCTGGCTTAAATTTGTGACAGGTATAAATAAAAGTACTGATAAAACTGCGAACGACAACGAGTGCTAATGTAGATTTTGGGAGCTTCAGCTCCCCGTAGCCCCCCCTGCAGCGAAATATATTTGCTTTACGTATGAAGTAACAGTAAATTTTGGCTAGTACGTGCTGGTATACTTCGTTATTATCCCCCCGCCCCCTATCTCTTTCGGTGACAGATAACACCCTACAGTTGATGATTGTGGGTGCGATGCAATATTGAGGAATTTTTCATTGCCAAAGAATTGACATCGCTTAGTAAAAGAGCACCAAGGACTCATTTCTTCTAACCATAAACTTAAATTTGCTTTTCTGTTTACAATTTTGGTTGTAATTTGCTAAGCTTACGTTATTTATTGCGATGCCTTGTTATTTGGAGCCTCTTTTTAACTTCACCTCAAATGTATTGCTTTTCTTGTTATAATCTGAGGCAGTGGCGGTTTAAGGCAAGCTGGGGCCCGGGCCAAGTGAATTTGATTGAGGCCCTTTCGGCAAACAATTCGGCACAAGAGTGCACACTGCTACTATTGGACGTAATATTCCCGTTATTCCAAGCCTCGAGGAAACCTGTGGGGCTTGCTGGGGACTCATTATCCAAGACGGAGAACTTTTCGTTCACTCGCTATAATTTATACATGATAATGGATATTGAAATTGTGGAAACTCATGCTTTTCAACCAGGCGATTACAACCAACGCACAAGTATGCGTCACCGACTGCCGTCGAAGTGCTTTGGTTAATCTTAACGAGCTATTATTCCCTTGTTTCAGCGACCGGCGAGACCCTCCGATTCTTGGGGCCCGGGCGGTGGCACAGCTGTGTCCCCCGTTACGCCGCCACTGATCTGAGATATCCATTCTTCAGTATATGAGCATCATATTTTAAACATCCTGCATTTCACCAGTTACCGTGTTCTTTTACTGTACTTTGAAATTTCCTTAATATATGAAAACTACCGTCGCTGCACGGTCACGTCAGATAAACTAATAAATATTCAGAATTTGCCCGCTAGACAGACTGGAACATTCAACTCTTAAAGTACAGTACTACAGAAGGAATATATTTTTAAATTTAAAAAGAGAGAGAGATAAAGAAAAAAATAAGTAAAATTCGGTATTCAAAACAGTTTGTCACGTTCTTTTAATTCTGCTTTTTGTGTATTAATGAGGAAAGAGGTTCATTGTGGTAGCTGTTTTTCGAAAGAACTGCAATGAATTAATCCAACCTAACGTGACTGGTGATTCATGGCCGAATGCATATGTAATTAACAGGATTCATTTTAAATACACGACCTGCCAAAATAGTGTTCTGCTGGTGGATTTTATAGTGGTAATAATGAAGGTGGATGAACACATTTCGTCTTCGTCTTGTTTGAAAAGAAAAAAAAAAAAAGATTTGCAAGTCATACAAAGTTCGTCTGCGTCAATTTTATGCTAACATATTCTTCTGCTGAGATGTCCTGATTACAGTTAGTTCAATGCAGAGGTGCGATAGAAGGTATTTAAACAGACACACACGTACTGTGTTTTAACGAACGAAGAGAAACTTACATTATATATTGAATTCAGACACCGGGGACAGTACTTAGACTGGGAAGTTCATGCAGCGTTCTTTCTTTAAATAATTCTTTTAAGAAAGTGTATGCAAACATATTTGCTTCTAATTTAAAATTAAGTCAACCATTTTTGCATCAACGTATGCTAAAATGTAGCTCAAGTCAGAATATCAGAAATGTTTCCATTCTCCCCCACACTGACTCATTCAACAAAATTATATTCTTCTTTAAGTCACTGTTGTACAGGGTGATTTTAAAAAAAACGGGAAATTGTGAAAATTAAATAATTTCATGAAAACAAAATATATTTATCGCATTTAATAGTAAAAATAATGTCATTTGAGAATACATTGAGTATAATTTATTTTTTGAAGATGACCTCTTGCAGGTGAGCTCCTCCTCTACGCAAACATTTGTTAACAAACAAAATTTTAGATACTGGGCATAAGAGCTACACCAGCGTCCATTGCACAGCAATAAAGCTACTGTGTGGTGTGCTATGTCATCATACGGTGTGATGGGCCCTTATTTTTTTTTTTTGAGGACGAGAATGGCCATGCGATTACAGCCACATCGAATCTTTACGTCGCCATGCTTGAAACCTTTGTTGTGCAACAACTACAGAGATTTCCACACATTATTGACACAGCCTGGTTTCAACAAGACGGATCAACGTCCCACACAGCACGAATATCGATGGCTGCTGTACGCCAATTGTTTGGGGAACGTGTAATTTCGAAAAATGGTGACATTCAATGGCCTCCCAGATCCCCTGTTTTGTCAGTTTGTGATTTCTTTTTGTGGGGTCATCTTAAAAGCAAAGTGTTCCTTAGTCGGCCTGCTACAATGGAAGACTTGAAAGCCAACATCCGAGATTCCGAAATTCCAGTTGAGATGTTACGTCAAACCATGAACAATGTAACGAAGGGACTGCAGGAATGTTTGCGTAGAGGAGGAGCTCACCTGCAAGAGGTCATCTTCAAACAATAAATTATACTCTATGTATTCTCAAATGGCATTATTTTTACTATTAAGTGCGATAAATAATTTATTTTAATTTTTTCATGAAATTATTTAATTTTCCAAATTTCCCGCTTTTTTTTAATCATCCTGTACAAATAAGGATACGTGTAAAAACCTGTTTTCTACCTGAGCTGTAAAAACATTACATATAAAGTGCTTATGTCGTTCCCCCCCCCCCTCTCCCTCTCTCACTGTGTCGCTGAATTGGGAACCGTTCAGTTCGGCGCCAGAGCTTTACAAAAGGATCACACCAGGGAAACTATTGTATTAAAAGAAGTATGTAAAAACTTCATCCATAAGAAGTGACAGAAAAACAGATCCAGGGGTTGTTTTCATGGAAGAGACGTACGTTTATATTTTAGTAAGCACTTGAAAAACATCTTTTTTTTTAATGATTGTAATTGTGAAGTGTATTTTTCTGGCGGAAAATGGATTTATTTATTTATTTACAACATAAACAGGCTGAGCTATAGCAGGGACGTAATTAGGGGCAAATGCCCTGGGCGCAGGATTCAGGAGGGCGCTAAACTGAGCAAGTATTTTTTTTACTATAGATATTCAGCTCAGAAACCAAAATCGATATAAAAAGAGCTAAGTTCATAATGTGTGAAGTGTTTGTTGTGTGAAGTGAATGCGTTATTGTAGGACGCAGAGAAATATTTCCTATATAGTACTTTTGTGTGGAAATCGAATTTCCGGGGCCTTTAAGTCCACAACAAGGCAAAGGGAATCGAATGACTTTTATCTGCGGTCTCAGTGATGTCGAAATACTTATATCGCAAGGTTTGATCTAAATCCAGGTCTCGTGGTTGGGCTTTCTTCCTCTCCTTGTTAGACTTAAGAAATAAAAGAGTAATAATTTCCAACATTTTCATTTTTTTTTTTCACCTCGTTAGGTACGTTACTGGTGTCTGCTTTCCTCACTTGGCGTCGAACTGAACTGGCGCCGAAACGTAGCGGACCCCGCTGAGTATGTCTGTGTGTGTTTGCCTACAACAATATTAGAAGCTAAATCCAAAAGCCTTCATAGATTAAACTAAAAGAAACTATTTTTAGAAACTAAAAAAAAAGAAGCTAAAAGCTTCATATTAGAAGCTAAAAGAAATTATACTTGAAAATAAAAACAAAGACTCTTCATATTAGAAACTAAATAAAAAAAAACATATTAAAAACTGAAAGAAACTATACTACAAACTAAAACAAAAACACCTTTATATTAACAACTAAAAGAAATGGGTATCGCAACCACTATCACTGTACAAAAATGGGTGATTCTTGGTCCAGAAACCTCGAAGAAGTTTAATTATATATATATAAAAAAAAGTACAAAGGAAACGAGCGGCGTCCTAAAATATGTAATATAATGTTTTGTTGGCCTTTGAACTTATTTACAGCCTTCAAGCAACTATAGCTCAGAGGCCGATGTTTCTTGAATCTGCAGCTTCTCTTTAAGCGTTTAACGCAATAACGTCCAACCATTTTGAGGCCAAGTCTGATTTTGGCCAATGAGAGAACGCAAAATGAAAGTTGCCCTCAACTTAGCGCTGACTAGAAGTTTAGCGGTCGATTGTAGAACTGACCCTTAATGGTGGATCAAGTCAAACCCAAGATTAGAGTGTTTAGTGCCACTGGAGTTTAGTGGTTATAGAACTCCGTTATCTCGTCGCCACTATTTTGAGCAAGGAGATTTTAAATTAGGTAAACTGGTGTGTTTACGAATCATCCAAAACTGATTAAAATCGAAAAGCAAATAAGCTTTGTTCATAAGGAAGCACTGATAACGAAAGCTTTTAGAAATTATTTGTTCACGTTATGAGGAACAAATTCATGTACTTATTTCAGCTATAACCGCTCCTTCATATAATGTTTAATGTCGTTCCGTTGCATCTGTCAAAGAGATAGTATTATCCTACAGAAGTGTAAGCATTAACTTGTGTACCTAATACACTATCTGCCATGTTGAGTGTATTTATTATTATCTCGTAAAGTCACACATTGCAGTTTTTAATCAAAGAAAACAGTTGTGCAAAAGAGAGTTGGTATCGCTGAAGAAGTTTTTTTTTTTTCGTAATTCATCTGTTTAAACAATTTATTTTCATTTCCTATTTAGTTTTTATATAATTTCAAGTCTGTTCTTGGTCTTATTCGATTTCAAAAGTGTTTCTGTTTTGTTTTGTTTTTAAATTAAAACGTTTTTTGCTTTTTTTTTCTGAAAGGTAAATTTTAAGGTAATTTTGTAGTGTTGTGTTTAAGCTTGTATTGATCTGGGGACTGCGCGGGCCAGGAAAGATGTGAATTGCTGGCTCATCAGCATGCTCGTGAAACCCATTCTTGAACAGGGACAGCTCGCGGTGTGAATGCGGGCATTATCATCCTGGAATATGACATTCTTGTCTGGAAATAAAGTTTCCACTATTTTGTGGACCTGGATACTCAAGAGTTCTCTATACACTGCTGCTGTGATCGAACCGTGTAATGTGACAGGGGGAGGGGGGGCTGCCCGGCGTTCCCTATCTGCAGAATCGTCTTTGGTCCACTATTGTGCTTCGCCGACTCTGTTTTACCGTGCACTGTGTACGCAGACATGACTTTCGAGACCGTGCCTTGTGTTAAACCGCATAACTTCACTGTTTTGCTCACAGGTGCTCCAGCTGGACGGGCACCAACAATTTGACCTCTTTGAAACTCCGTCAAGTTGGATATACTGGTCACTCAGCACGCCTGAAACAAAACCCACAACCACACTGCCTCGTTCTACTATTCGTGCACAGCCTGCAATAAACAAGAGACTTACGCCATGCTCAGTGTTACCAAGTTACAATATGTCCCACTTTTGACAAGTGTTTCCATTATTTTGTCCAATATCTGTATACTCCAATGTCTTTCGTACTTTGGTGACCTACTGTTATTACTGACGTAAAAATATCAGCCCTGTGATAATTTGTCTTTTCATTCCTTTCTGTGAAGGACATAATTAAAGAGTATTTAATGTTTAGTTAATTTAGACAATACGTCCTTCGACAAAAAGGAACAACTCGTTGCTATTTAGTTACATAGGTTGTTTATTGATTAACTGTTCTACGAAACAGTTAATTATGTTTTACCAAAAATTGTTATTAATTTAGCAAGACTTGATTATTGCTTATGCTTAGTAAATATAATATCATCGTCTGATATGAAGTTACGAATAATGAAAACTGTGATGTGTTATTACTGTGTGTGTTTTGTGTTACGCCCTGAAGTATATATTTAGAGACTATCCTTTAATGTTTTCCTATGGTCGATTCGATGCAGGAATAACAGCGAACGAGAAGTAAATAGCTTGTGTAGAGAATGATATTTGTATCTAATTAAGTCTAGAAATTACTGAGAATAAACTTGATATATTTGAGAAGAGACAAATATGTATGTACAGTAGGATATTTTAATATGTGGCTTCAGTACCTAAATAGATAAAATAAATATACTGGTCGGTACTTTATGACAAGTTCTTTCTACAAGTTGTCCCTGAAATAATGTGCAAACTTAGGTATTTACTCAAAACAAGAAAAAAGTTCCACCAATGCTTCGTAGTTCTCCCCAACCCCCTCGCGACGACTATGATGGGCAGGACATGTAGCTCGGATGGGAGTAAAACGAAGACTATATTCCATCTTGGTTGGAAAGCCGGAGGGAAAGAAACCGTTGGGAAGGCCGAGAAGACGTTGGCAGGACAGTATTAGATGAGATCTTCGAGAACTTGGGGTTTGTGTTGAAAACTGGCTTAATCTTATTCAGGATATAATTCTATGGGGAACGTTTGTTACTGCGGCGATAAACTTGCGAGTTCCATAATCCATAGAGTAAGAATAGACTTGGCGTTAGCTTACGTTGAGTATGCACTGAAAGAGATACTAATTTTTTATTTTGGTAGTGGGAACCTTAGTATCAAAAACCATGTCGTTGCCCCCGGGGGTGGTCAACAACTGCGGGGGCAGGGGGAAAAGTCCCAGAAAATATCAATCACGGAATCGATCATAACTAGCTTATTAAACATATGATAAGGCAATAATTCTTTTTTTTTAAATTGTAGATAGTAAGATAGTAAAAATTCTCTATAATAAATGTCCTGACACAAAAATCCATATCTTTAACGATTTCTGGGCATTTTTTTTTTTAGAAATAGGCCAAAATTAGTTTTTTTTCAGTAAACAGTAATATTATTATTTCTCTTGAGAATACTTATAACAAAAACAATGATTTTTCCAACATTGAAATAATTATCTCCAAAGCAGTCCAACAGCTGTGATTTTCTTGAAGGTAGCCGCGCCATGAGAGTTTACCTATCCAAGTGAGGGAAACATACTGTTAGACCTCATTTGTTGTTCTGTGGATATTTCTATGAACACAGAAATTCCACGAGCGGGAAATCGAACAGAAATCTCTCTTTATTATTTTCTTATATCTCCCTGCAATTATACGTATATAAGAATTTATGAGGCAAGGATTTAAGAGGTGATTGGTGACGTCAATATAAGAAAGAAAAATTGCTATAAACAGGTCTAATTTCACTTCGTTAACCGTCATAAGTGTCCAACTTGGAAGCCAGTGAACGTGAAACAATATCAGTTAATAAATCAAAAGTTATACACAAAATTTAAATTGTATTTATGGAAATGAATTTATCCTGATAGGTGTGTAACTATGTCTACCCAATAAATTTACCTCATGGTTTCTTGCATACATCTAGTGCAAATACATTCCAACGATATAATTATACTTCCATGTAATATTTGTTTTTTATCTACAAATATCCCTGATTTTTACCAGTGTGAGACGTTCATTGGGTTCCCACTTCGATCTCAGAAACAGGCAAAATTGGACCCATGTTTATATGATCCTTTTTATTTATTTTGGTGTAAGTAATTACCTCACAAATTTTTCAATATTGTGACCATCACAACCGTTTAGGAGTTACATTTGATTCAAAAGTTCCGCAGCGCAGGAAAACTTCATTATTAATACAGAACTTTTGAATCAAGTGTAGCTCCCAATCACTATGTTTACATCTAAATAATAATTGAACCCAGTGTCTCTTTGAAATTTTCCAATTTACCCCATTACATGTATTTCCTATACGTCACTGATTCCTCAAATACGATAAATCAATTCTTCTAAGAAACTCTTATGATTAAAATTTTTATTTAAGTGTTGTACACCCAGTAGTTTTTGAGTTATTGGCAATGAATGACGTTGATGACGTAATAAAGCTCCTGTAACACTGAGCTATTGTAGCTCTCAAACCGTACAAATGTTTCCTGTAAAAGTTGTTTTATTTTTAATGATTATTCAAAAAAAAAAAAAAAAATCCATTTGAAATTTTCAAGCTGACCTCTATATTACACGTATTTCCGATACGTCACTGATTCCCCAAATACGATAGTTCAATGCGTTATGTAAATTTGTATCATAATTTTTCCTCAGCCTTCTACACCACTCTATAGTCCTATGGTGCCGGACTTTTGAATCGCCCTGTATATATAGTATATAAAGCGTTCCCGCCCCCACCATTTCTTAGGGATTTTGCACCTTGGCTGTAAGGACGTTTAATTTTTGTTTTGTAATTAAAATTAAACAAAACATTGTCTGCCGTTGAACCCAATATGTTTGAGGATTGTATAAACTAGGCTTTAGTGTGTTCGTCAAAATGGCCGCCAAATTGAGCACATATAGGACGTCAAATTCCAAATTTCCGAATCCCTGTATCCTAAACGAATGTTATTTGAATTTGTGGGAACAAGATAACCTAAAATTATATGTCACACTACCCCCTTCCTATTGCAAATTCTCGAGCTCAATTCAAGATGGCGGTCATACTCATCCCTTCATCCACTGGTATTACCAAAAGATTGGGTTAGATTCCTTCGGTGCAGCGGTTTGAACACTGCAAGAGTATACGAACTTTTGCCTTACTCTGTATAGATTGGCACAAATCGACATTTCTAAAAAATATCCTATTCAAATTGTCAAAAAGGTTAGGTCTATGGTTGTCATTTTCGCGCTTTACAAGTTAAAAGCAAATTAAAAAAAAAAAAAATCCTGTAAATATCAGCTGATCATCTGAGGTAGTTCTCTTGATAGTACAATTATACTATTAAATTAAGCTAGTTTTTTTTTTTCTTGATTTTGCCTTCCCAAATTTGTTCAGAACATCCCCTGAGGAGATTTCATGGACAAAGTCGTTTCCTATGTGTAGTAATGAAAGCAAAATATCGCGCAAACTTGAATTTATTTACGGCCTTTGGTCCCTTCGACATGTCTGGCTCAGGCCGGGATAGGGTAGGGGCAAGGATGCAGGGAGGAGGTACCATCCCAGCATTTCCTGGTATGAGGCAGGGAAAGGTCTGGAAAAACCTGAGTCAGGATGGTCGGCTGCTGGCATCGAACCCAGACACTTCCGAATGCAAAAATTGCAAATCCATCACTCTATACCAACAGAGTAATTCGTTCGTTACGAAGAAAATATCGCTATTGTCCCATCTATAAGCGTAGGCAAGCTTTAATTCTATGCATCACTGAAAAATTGCTTTCGCATCCCACCTAAAATGACCACTTGAAGAAATGTGTACAGGTTTATAAGGATATCTGGATAAATAAGTGTTCGCAATACACGTTAATGTTGCACTGTTGTGATTATCATTGCTCTTGTAATCTTCATTTCAGCTTCATGCATATGCATAGAGAAATCCACGAAAAAAAAATAAAAATAAAAAGGATAAAAAACACGCATTTTAAGCAAAGAAAAATGAACTAAAAAGTAAAAAAATAATAAATTTATGAATCGGAAAATAAAAGCGTAGGTGCTCTTGCTTACCTTGTCATAAAATTATAATATCTAAGAGCACCCACGCTTTTATTTTCCGATTCATAAATTTATTATTTTTTTACTTTTTAGTTCATTTTTCTTTGCTTAAAATGCGTGTTTTTTATCCTTTTTATTTTTATTTTATTTATTACTCTTTTCGGGTTATTTCGGTGTTTATACTTTTTCTCTAGCTAATATTTTGTGGCCCAAATCTTAAAGTGTTCTGCAACCAGAAAACCCCAGCCGCGATGCAGGCTAGTATTTATTTTAGGATAAAGAAGTCTGTAATAACAAAATATTACAATATGTTTTTAAAATATATACATAATTTTTATATAGAAATATATGAAAGTAATAATGGAATGTTTATGCAAAATTTTAATCATTGTATGAGTTAAATTAACACTGCAAGATTTATACCAGAGATGAAACATGATTACAGAGCCATGTAAGTTAATAAAACGCGTGCAAAAAAGAGGATTGAGCAAGAAATGAAGTACTTCCTTCAAACGAAAAATTGCAAAAATTGTTGACACCTTTTAGCAAATTCGAAGTCCTCAAATCTTGTTTTAAACTTATTTGTGACTGTGTCTATTCTGCGGATGAACATAAACGTTCTCAAGTGATGTTCATCGTCTTTCTGTCTCATTATAGTAGCTTCAATATAGAAAAATCGATTCCTTTTCTTTTTCATCATATTCTGATATGCTGAAGAGAAATGTCATGTGGTTTTATAGACCACACCGTGACAATCCGATTTATATCATGTTTTTTTTTTTATTTCTCTCTATCATGTTCACTTGGGTATTTTTAGTTTTACAGAGATTTTAGCTAACGTAGAAGTAGTTTTTTTTTTAATATAACAGCTGAAAACAACCTAAAGGGAAGTTTCTTTAAATACAATATCTCCCAAATGCGAAGCGATCGCTCTACCACTGAGCCACGACCGCTCGAAAGGAAGCAGACAAATCCCACTCCTTGACACTATGAAGGAGGGTAAATCTTATATTGAGATAAAAAGGAAATAGCAAGATGAAGATAGCTTTACATGAAGGACCTGACCATTTTGACAAAATACTATTAATAATAATAAATCCGAAACTACCAATGTTTCGACGTTTCTTCAGATGAAGTCTTATCCTGTTTCCGTTTGAGTCAGGACTCAGGAGTTCGTTTTTCAAGTTATCATCACATATGCAGATGTTTTGCTTATGACTAGACATTGTGACCCACTGTACCGTGTTCAGTGAGCCTGTAGGAGTTAATCGGTAATTGTTCTTGGACTCTCGTGTTAGCAAAAGTAAACTGGAATTCCATAATTAAGTAAGGATCTTGTCAATTAGCAGTGAATAACCAGTATATAATAATAACGACAGTTTCTATCTGCAGGGATTCCACCAGGATTTTCAGTTTGGGGGGAGGAAGGTGTGAAGTCAAAATTGGGAGAATGTAAGTGGAGTTTTGCAGTTTCTATCAATTTTTGACGGTAAAATAATTTAAGTTGGGGAGTCTATTTTTGTAAATTTGGGGGGTGATACCCCCTACAGGGGGAGTCTGGCAGAATCAATGCTGGTCCGATTGCTACTGGTTCTTCCAGAAAAAGTTAGTTTTCTCAAATCGTCCTGATTTCGCCTCTTCGTTTCTATCATTACGTACGAATGCTCTTGGTACCGTTTTTAAGGTTAATATACAGCAACGATCTATAACAGAGAAAGGCTCTGGGGATATTTTAAATCTTTAGAGGCGTAGCAAGGCCTCATAAGCTCCTACAAAAGTGAGAGGTAGGACATAGAAAGTAATGGAAAAAGAAGTATGTGGATTACGTTGCCACTATAATTTAATGAAACGATTCCGTGTCTACTACATTAAAAAAATCATAGATTACGTCCCACATTGATTCAACCACCACATCCATTCATTCATTTACCATAAATTAAAAACCTTGTTTATCCGGACTTGATATGACCGCACATGTTCCGCATAAACGAAGTTCCGGATAAACCAGATTTACGAATTATTCGTGCTGTAAACGCTTGCAAATACAGAAACAGAGTAACAAAATTGTCCATTTTTACAAAAGACAAAATTAATTTTTATAAATTGAAAATACGTACAGTAAAACACCGCACAATTAGACTGCGGATAATTAATTAGCTGTGCAGGCAATTTGAACTGACGAGAAATTACTTTAGTTTCTTTAGAAAATAATTCCGTATGGGTTAAACGAAGTTTTAGTGTACCAGTATTCTACATCTCTCACACAGATACATATCTGTCGCATAAGTCCCGTTTTAGAAAGTCCTGTTCTTTCGAAAAAAAAAATTAAAAAATATTACATCGACCCCGCAAACTGAGGCTTTAGCTTTCTACCCAATCACTGGCCACCTACATCAGTATAAAAATCCCTTCGGGGTAAAGACCAAGAGTGACACAAGAATTCTACTCACAGAAGAAGTGATATCCATTTTGCGAGTTACTTTATTTGTGTCACTATGATAGAAGTGTTTCCTTTGTAATAGAATTAGGAGATTTAGTATCCGCTAGGATTTTCAGTTTGCGGGGGTATATAAAGTCAAAATTGAGAGGGTGCTAGTGAAGTTTTGCATAGTTTCTATCGATTTTTCATAGTAAAAATTTTTCAAGTTGCCGGGTGTTTTCGAGACTTTCGGGGGTAAACATCACCCACGGTGAAATCACTGAACTTGAGATATTAAGTATCGCCTGATTTCAAAAGTGCTCCGAATCCACAACGAGAATAAATATTAATTAAAAATATATATAGTAACGTCTGTGATAAAAACTTTTCATTAAGAGCAGAACTTAAGGTAGGTGTAAAACCGAGATAAATTAACTTTTTTGTTCATATATTTTGTTTAGCTTTTACTTTCTGATATTTCTGTTTCATTGTATTATTCAAAGTACCATCCTAGCATTTGCCTTGAGTGACCGAGAGCAATGAGAGAAAACTTTATTAAGGATGGTCGACACCAATGATCTATCCTGGGACCCTCTTATTACAAGACAAGCACACTATTAAATTTTCTGTCTCATCAGCATCGTCATTACTGGCAATGCAATCATGCAATTTTAAATATTAGTATTGAAAATTCCGTAAAATTATATTACTTCGTGGTACGACGAAAGTACACATTTTTGTGTAGTGGCATGCCAGTCTAAAAGTTTGAAAGTTCCTGTCATGGAATTCTATTCGTCATCCAGTTAAGAAAGAGAGAGAGAGAGAGAGAGAGAGAGAGAGAGAGAGAGAGAGAGAGAGATGTAGATTGTAATTGGCATCCTTCAAATTTGTGTCTCATCTTGATTACACATCGTTGAATGATTCATTATGAGCAAATTATTTATCGTTTCTTTAGAAAGATCACTGAGTCATGTGTTAAACAAACGCATTGCGAGTTGCTAGGCAACTGAGGAAGAATTTATTCTTTATTTCAAATTAGAAAATATTTAACCAGACAATGAAGTTTTGTTTCGAACTTTAGTCCCGAGCCTTACTATGAATATGTAGTTTATACAGAGCAGAGCAGAGCTATGGGTCACCGTGTCAAGTTTTGGACCGGGTTACCGGAACTGTTTTTTTATTTTTTCAGGTATGCTTTCGGGCAGTGGTCGAATTGAGACGGTATGCACCGGTATGGCTCTAGATTTTGAGAGCTAAACGCATACCGTTACTGAAACACATGCTATACGTGTTCTTATATCAATTTCTGATTTGGCTAGGCAAATATTAGTAAAACACACTGTCTCTGTTTCTTTTCCACTTCGAACACTGCTTTCGGGGGTGCTTTTTCCCCGGAGATTTTCAAGCGCTCCCCGAAAAAAATAGTATCAACGCTTGTATTATTCCCCGGGTCTACGCTTCGGACCCGGTGACCTGATTTAGACCCGGTAACCCGAAGCACAAAGCAGCATTTTTAATTATTTCCTTGCGTTTGAACAGTATTTCTTTCAGGAGTGACAAGGACCGGAGAGGACGAAGATGTTATCCCCGGAGCACAAAAAATACGACGCCAAAATTACTAGTTAACTATATTTCTCAGACCGGGTCGATCGCAGCACCGGGTCAAAGTTCAAACCTGGTCACCTACAGTGCTCACAGAAATGCCCGAGATCACAATATATGGAAATTAAGCTCTCAGTATATTATACAAGTACTTTGGAAATTAAGAGTTCATATAATTCTTTGGTCAATCCTAAGACAGAACTATACTTGGCAAAATAGTATTTTTGATAAGAGTATTTTCCTCAATTCATACCAATCATTCTTCTCTTCGTGACCAAATAAGTTTGAGAATAAAACGATTGTCATACAAGATCAACTTTTAATTATATCTGGCTATACTGAAACCAAATAAAAGTTACTATGGTCGAAAGGCACTGAATTATCAAGCTGCTGTATAATGAAATTCGTTCCCAAATAATCTAAAGAAAAGCATGACAAAGTCCGTTTTTCTCCTCTCCTAAAATGCACATTCTTGATTAGAAAATAGTAATCCCTATTATCAAATACTAATTCCCAATATTCTCTTGAGATAATTTCAAATGGTATATCTTTCTTTACTGTTGACATTATAATTTTCCCAAATCAAATTGACACAGTAATTAAATCTAGTTTTTAAATCAATACCTTGGTCTTCATGGAGATATACACCGTAGTAACTATTTAGAAAAAAAAAAAAAAAAGAAAAAAAAGTGTCTTCCTTTCCTCAATTCCTGTACCCTTAGATTAGCTTTCCAACGTCTTGACCACAAGACCAAACTGTAGCTGCCGGGTTGAGCGCTTCTCGCTGTTATTTATCGTTCAGGATAAGCGAGAGTGGGCTGTTCCTACCGGAAGTGTTTTCAAGTGTGCTCCGGAAGTTGCCAAAATGGCTGCCCAGCCCTGCGCGTAGAGCTGATAAAAAAAATGCAAGATAAATAACAGCGAGAAGCGCTCAACCCGGAAGCTGCACTTTGGTCTTGTGGTCAAGACGTTGGAAAGCTAATCTAAGGATACAGGGTTCAAACCCTGGCGTCGAATTTTTACATATTTTTTTAAAAGAAAATTAAAGTTTTTTTGTTTTTTATGTAAATACACAAAAATAAATTTAATAAAAGGTGTGATTTACAATTTTAAAAGATGCCACTAAAAGCTAGGATGTATATAAACCCACCAGGGCAGGCAAGGGGGGGATGATGCGTCTGAAGGGAGCTGGGCGCCGTTAGCCGCGGGTGGGCGCAGCCCCCTGTTAGCGGTTGGCATTCACAAAAGTACTGTTTACTCAAAAGTTCTTTTTAGGCAAAAGTTCTGTGCCGTACCGGAAGTGTTTCCAAGTGTGCTCCGGAAGTTGGAAAATGGCTGCCCAGCCCTGCGCGCCAATCTGAAAAAAAAAAAAATCTTGCTAAAAAAATCTTGCATCTCAAACGGCAACTACATAATAACATAAGAATAATTAAAACAATGTAACCAAATCGTATCATAAAATATTACAACTATCATAAAATATTACCATCACATATCACTGCAGTAAAGCTGAAACGGGTCAGTGGGTCATTCAGGGTCACTTTTTGGGCAGAGTTTTAATTCTTTCCTGTTTTAAGTCTGTTGTGTTTCAACATCTGCGGTGTCTGGGAGCAGGGATTTTAGGGCTGATTTTCATGAAAACTTGCGTTACTTGCTTTGCTTGCGATTTAGGTGAGTAGCCAATTGAAACACGTGTTTTATTGCTTCGTTTTATTGTAAGGTAAGTGTAACACGTGTTTCAATTGGCTATTCACCCAAATCGCTAGCAACGCAAACTTTCATGAAAATCAGCCCTTACTCTCCACAGTACAATAAATACAACGCCGAAAAATTCCTAACGATAGTAATAACATGATGGTTATAGTCTCATATCCCCGGAAAGAACTAAAATACCGTGGGAGGTGTGCAAATACTCCCTGGGATAGTCTATTCTGAAAGAATTTTGTGTTTGAAGTATTAAATAGGATAAAGGCATTAAAATCTTTTGAAACTCTCAAATATGAAGTTCGCATACATTATAGCTCATTTCTCAATGAATCTAACATTATAATATGGATTGATTCTAATTTGTAATCATAGAAAAAAGACAGGTCACCGTGTCAAGATATCATCAACCGGTCAGTTGGGTGAAGATTCCGTCATGGAGTCGCCAAGTCCAGTGATTTCGCTGAAGACCGGGTCCCGAGTCATTCGGATCAAGTTCGGGTCAATTGAGTTATTCAGGTAAAGTTTCAGACCGGGTAAAGTTTCAGACCGGATGATTCTTCTGCTTTTCATGAAGAAATATACCTTCTTTGTTGGATTCACAGTGTATAATACTTGAATTCTCCGTTTAGAAACTCTTTTAACACCACAAGTTCATTTTGCAGTCGTTAAGTCTGTAATTTGACACGTAACCAGAGGGGGCTAAGGGGCTGAGCCCCCCTTAGCTTAGTGGTAAAATGGGTCTCCACTGTGAAAATAAAAAAACACATATTTGTGATATTTTAAAAGTTTTTCGCATGAAAGTCTCTCACATAATTTGTATAAATATTACGTGAAAGACAGGCACTTTCGTTATAGGCTGATACCTAATATTTGTTGTTGCTCCTTGGTATCTTCGTTTGTAAACTGAATAGTTGTAAACTCGACACTAATTTTCTATTAAGTCTGTGCTATGACGGAGCCAATACTATGTCGGGGAAGAAAGTTAAAACAATTAATTCGCAGCCATATTCAATCCACTACTGGATGAGGCCTCTCCCAGAGAGAGGAGTTGTGTTCCCACGCTGACCAGACATGTTGGGAGAGGTGAGCCGAAGCTCTCAATTGTGATCGCCACTGTCTTTTATTCACAGTTGCTCCTCAATTGCATCACGATGCTGGGTGGCCACTGTTTCAGACCCTCAAACTTCGGAAGAAAAATCCTTTGGCAGAGGCGAGACCTCACGATCAGCAGTCAGCGACGGTAACCACTAGATCAGCGGGGCGGTCGGTGTTGAGACAATATTATAACGTAAGTTAGCTAAGAGAATTCCGTACGTCTATCGCTATAACCATTGATTGTATTTGTTATAACCATTGATTGCAAGTGATAGCGATGGATGGAATATAGCAAGGCAGTTAGGAAAGGTTCGAAATTTATATTGGAGTAAATGACTTGGAGCGTTGGTCTGGCTACGCAACATTAATGGCAGTGACAAAGAAAAAACTTAAAACATTTAATGATGAGAATATTGTACTAGGTGTTGGTTTGCTTTAATCTGTCGCTAGGGATAACATTTACTTTTGTCTAGTTTTGGTGAAGATTTTCTTGGAATTTTTGCATTCTATTATGTACATTGTTCATTTAGTAAGTCTCCGAAAACGTTATGAGATTGCTCGTCAAACTCTTCAAGCCTTAAGATATACAGCCAGCTTCAAAAGTTTGGATCCAGTCATAAATAACATTTCTTTTCCAAGTAATTTTGGAATTTATTTACCGATTTAACTGACTACAAACCCAGAAAAAGTTTACATTTCTTAAGACCCTACGAGTTGATATTCCTCAATAAAAACTTGTCATTGCTAAGAATTACTTTTTTCAAAAAAATGAGTATCAAAGGAAAAATAAGTGATAGCCGTTTTTGTAACTTACGAAATATCACACACTTTATTACTTTACAGGAAACCGCACTCGAATTGGTCAATCCATTTCAAATTTATTCGGAGACAAAATTTTACGACGGTGTACAAACTTTTGATACTGGCTGTACGTTTGAATTCGATTCATTTTATAATGATTTTCAGAAAGAGTATGAAAGAGCACATTATGAAAATAAAACCCGGCGTGCTCCCAAAAGAAACACCTAGTTGAAGATCATATAGCCTTGGAATGAACCATTAGTACATTCATGAACCCTCAGACACAGATCTGCACCAATGACTGAACTTTATTTACTTTGAAAGCATCGATACAGTGATAAAAGAACTATTAGTGACAGAAAAGAAGGATCACCTACAATAAAGAACGTATCGAAGCCATTGATGCTATGAGAAACCGGAGTACAGATCCAGAGTTTATATTTTTTAAGACCCTAAATGTTGAACCTCCTTCATCACAAGAATTTCCAGTTGCTGGGATGTCGAAGGTAAAAGATGTGATAGCATTGAAAACTTATATGAAAGGAAGTGTGCATTTCTCACGACTGACGTTACCATAGCTACATCTCAGGTATTTTAAACTGTAGCATTGCTATTTCTAAAATCGCCTATTCTCTGCTTATAAGAGTCGATAGATCAGAATGGCAAAGTATGACAAGTCAGTGGCTAACAAATTTGGTGTTATTAAGTTTTGAACACCATGCACAAGAAAAAAGACTTAAACATTTCTGAATTGTTGAAGATTTTTCAATGAGCAAGTTGATAGCAAGCTTCACTTATTTGCAAACGAAAGTTAAAAATAATTGCGTATCCATAACGAAACTGTTTACAGTTAAATTATCTATGTTAACTTTAAAAAAATGATGTTCATAGTTGTATATTTGCAATAGTAATTTGTAATTATTATTCGCGTAATGCTAACATTCCATTGAGATTATCTGTATCATTATTTCCGGAATCTTAATGAATGTTTGGTATTCTGTGTATGTTCCTGTATTATCATAATGGAATTATAAAGATTTTTAAATGTCTTATTACAGTTCGTTTCTGCTATATTTTTTTATTCATAATTTTTCTCAAGCAGATTTTTTTTTTCCGGAAGGCCACTTTGTTTGAATAACAACTTGTGCCTATTATCCGTCCAGACTTAAGAGTATACTGTTGCTCTTATGGCAACAGGGATGCCGGTTTGACAGCTAAGTAAAAAAACAAACAAACCTTAGCTCCCTGCAGCCGTTCTCTCATTTCGGGTTATCATAGCCAAGCCGCAACGCTCCAGTCGCTGTTAGTTTTTCCTCCCTCTTCCCCCGTCAATTTTTAAAATTAAATTATCTTTATATTCGATAATTAAATATGTGTAAATGAAGAAAGGAATTAGGGCATTAATTTTCGTACCAATGTTAAATATAAAACCTTTACAGGGGATCATTCAAAATAAATAACAGCAACGGAATTTCGTGTGCGTCAGGGGAGAAGTACAATAAGTGAAACTGCAGCTGTTGCCAATAAGATGCAACAGTGTAGACCAAACTCTGGATCGGTAATAGTGGTTAGCCTCTTCTGAGAAGTATAGAGCCCCCTCTGTTGTTCGAACCTGGTTACGACCCTGTCTGTAATACTGTTATTATTAGGAAAAAAAGTAACCACCACTATTCACGGTTTTATTTCACTATACGTATTGCTGGACACATCAATAGGTCGCGATGATTTACTATAGCAGGAAGGTTTTCCGATTTGGAGAAGGTTGGGAACCATTATTATAAAGAAACAATTGAGAATACGGGACGCTTCCATATAATCACAGACTCAGGGACACCACAAAGTGCATGGCATGCATCATCTAATTCCATGAGAAAGTTTTATATTATATATATCCTGTAGCATGCAGTTTTAGTAACACGAACATGATTCCACGTGCGAAGAAACAATAGATGCAGGGCAGGGAAGGGGGCGATGGGTGAAGAACCAGGGAGGCAGCCAGACTTCTAGTCAGCTTCTGAAGAAGTAATTGATCGCATCAATGACCTCCAAGAAGCAGCTGCATAGCTTGAAGTTTCATCAGTTTTCATATGGTCATTGGAAAGAAGGGGGGGGGGACGAGCATGAAATACACTCTCTCATTCAAGGGCAAAGTCATAAAATGGATAACTTTTCGTCTGTTAAAAGAAAAAAAAAAGTGTATTTAATTCTTTTTTGGGAAAAAAGAAAAATAAAAAAAAATCTTATAGCGTTATTCAGATTTTAGTAGCCATTGATTACAGTTTGTCAGACTGTATTCAACATAGGGAGAAAATTTTCTCTCTGTCATTTGCACCCAAACCAGTGATGGTGCTTATTTCCAGAAAGCACAAATCATAAAATAAAAAAGAATATTTAATTTATAATTTAATTTTGGGAGGGGTCCATGAGCATCTGGGGGAGTCTATATATGTGGGTACAATATATATATTAAATGTATATAATTAAGCATAAAAGTGGTAAGGTTTTACTTCTTACCATCTCATATGATGAAAATAACAATTGTTAAAGGTGTGTATACTTTCCAAAATTAGCGTTTATGTGGTCTGTAAAATAATTAAATCGTGTCCAAGTTATAGGTTTTGTAAGATCTCTTAAAGGAAAATTAGTTATTTATTGTACTTTCCATACAATTGTTTTTTTTTTTCGTGTTTCTCATACATATAACTAATGTATTCCTTATTCCGCCTCTGATTACGAAAGAAAACGGAATTTAGGTAAAAGAAATGGCAACGGTAAATTTAGCAGAGGTGAAATGGAAGGCTGAGAATGTAAGAAGGAAATAATAGCAAGGTAATTTCGTAAGAGGAGAGAGGAAATTCCGTTTTCTTCTTATATAGCAAGGCTTTTAGTAGAGCATTTGCTTAGTACGAACAACACTATGCTTCCCATTATAACCATGTACCAAAAAATAATTGGGCCAACGTTGCCTTTTGATTCTGTATATTTGTCCCAAACAATGACCTCTATCTAAAAATAACACTGGACTGACTGCTGTCATTGAAAATTTCATGAATGTAAGAAGCCAGGGAACTGAGAAAACACTTAATCCCGTCTGTCCACTTCCAGTATAAACTAATATGAACCAAATTTTCGGTTCTAACTCAATTTTTAACGCTTGGTATCACTGTGCGGCCGTTTTCTGTTTTATGTCTCAATTCTTACCAAAAAAAAAAAAAAAAAGAGTAGATATTCTTTGCAGTATTATATGCAGAGTACCGGTACGGTATACTATTATATGAATAACTTAGGAATAAAGACTGAAATAAAAAAACGGGCCGCACAGCGATAAGAAGCGTATAAAACTGAGTTAGAACCATCGAGCTCTACATAAACTATACTGGAGTGACTACTTAGTGTTGAAAGATAGACGCCAGAGCAAATATTTAAACTCGTTTGTCCACTTCCAGTCTAATCCAATGTGGACCAAATTTTCAGTTCTCAGTTGTATATGCTTGATATCGCTGTGTGGCCCGTTTTGTTAATTCAAGTCTTAATTCCTGAGTTATTCATGTAAGAGTATACCGCACCATCATACAATAGAAAATACTACAAATAATATTTACGTTTTTTGCAAGAATTAAGACAAATAAAAAAATACGGGCCACACAGCGATATCAAGCGTAGAAAACTGAGTTGGAATCGAATATTTGGTCCATATTAGTTTAGACTGGAAGTGGACAAACGAGATTAAGTTTCCTCTCCGCTCCCTAACTTCACATATTCATGAAATTTTCAATGGCTGCAATCAGTCCAGTATCGTATTAATGGAGGTCGATGGTTAGAACTGACAATTTGGTTCACATTGTATTGTAGCATTTTTGCTTTCATTCTCTGACATTTACTGCTATCCCTAAGATTCATCATAGCATAAATGCTTTCGTGTTAAACGGGCTTTAAACAGGTTATACCTCAAGCCGGTATTAAAAATGACGATCTTCAATACCTTATAATGCCATATTTACCTCTGCCATATTTTCCGCCCGCCATGTTTACTTTTGACATTTTCCGCTTTTATCCTGCCATACATTTTTCAAATTTAAAACTGCCATTTTTTACCAAGCACTAGGAAATAACATACATGCAGGGACTAGCTTGTAGCATAGTAATGTGAAAATCAACTTAGAAAATTATGTTGACAATAACTTCTCTTTGTGCCATGTGCTGAAATAACTTTCTAGTAATAATACAAAGGATTGAGACCACAATATTATTTGTTGCTAGGGCATTCTCCATGACTTAATAACTTAAATTTTCTATTTTGTAAGATTTTAAAGAACAATGAACTCCGTTATAATTTACTTAAAAAATTAAAAGTTTTTATCATTGCATGAAAAGAATTGACTTGCATTAAGTCCTTTGTTTCGCCGCTAGAGGGCAGAGTGTTAGAAAACAAAAGAGTCATCTAGCGTCCGGTTCCAGAACTCGTTGAACATTTGCAGACAAACATTATAATTCTACGACCTTTGAATATAAATTACCATAAGAACAAAACAAAAACCAATGAGTTTATGGAATAATCTTAGCGCGGATTTGATAACAGGACACTGAGTGTTAGCAAAAACAACGTGAGTCCTTGACTCCATGGGTGCCACTCTACGAACTTTGCAAAAAGGTGACATGTGCTGCACGTAAGTGTTTGACAGATTTTGTACAGTATAGGCCTATATAGGCTATATAGCTCTCCTCAAATAAGACACTGCTTGTTTACCTCCTTCTATAAAATTATACTTTTTTAAGTTATGACGCTCTTTTTTTTCGCAAACGTGCGAAATATAGTTTCCACCGTCTTTGTATGTGACGCCTGAAGTTATACTATTTTCCCTTAAAGCTCTGAGTATTTTTCTGGGGGAGAGGGAGTCTGGACCCACCTTCTAAGTACGTTCCTGGTTTACCTCATTTGTTTCGGAATATTGAGTTGCCAGATTACGCGCATAGAAAAAAACGGACAACTCATGGATCTCGATACGGGAGACGGATCTACTTCTAGTGACCCGAAATTGAAGCCAGCGCAAGCCATGATCACCTGGAAGGTGAAATTGATTAAAAAAAAAAAAAACTGAACATCGATCACGTTCCGTACAATACCTTATTTAATATTCCAATCTTCCTCCTCTCTTCCTTAGCTAGATCTTCATCCATTCTTTGCTTCCACGTACTCAGGCATAGGCCAACCAATGACACAAGTAAATCCCGATTCACCAGGCAAGATTAATCGAAAACCGGCGTCAAGTTGACCCAGCCAGCTTAATTGTATTGGGTCAGTCGATCCGTCTCCCGTATCTAAATCCATGATTCAGGCTTAATTATCACTTAGATATCGCTTATTGTCACTACACATTATTTTTGGGGGGAGTAGGGGGCGACAAACATCCCAACCAGGGATACTTCAATGACTTTATTCGAGGAGAATGGAAAAGTGATTGTCGGGGTCAATCCCCCTCCTCCCCGGTAATTCCACCCTGATTGTAGGCATTGTAGGAAAACAGTAAAATAACCAAGACTGTTTGACTATACACATAATTTTCTCTTTCCCAGTTTGCAACACTGTGTCTGGGATGTAAAAAAAAAAATATGTAAAACCGTTTGGCCATTAAGATATCCGAAACAGTAAGTTCTTGGAAATCCCCATTTCTTTTGATAACGAACGCTTTTACATATTTATTTTTTTCCCTACAGTTTCACATATTTATACATATGATATACACACACACACTTGATTTTATAGACCAATATCACTTTGCTTACAAATTGTGAATAGAAATCATTTTTCATTCTGTTGGCCGGGCGGACGTAATCCAATTAAGATATTGGAGTCACTTCACGAGATCACTTGGAGCAATTTTCTTACATTTTCACTAATTTTAATAGGTTTATATAAAAAAAATAATAAACATTTTTTTGTGCAAATATAATTAATCGTTATGCTTTTGATTTAATGTATCACGGAAGGTATATGTACTGTATATGAACAGTTTATTGTTTTTTATACCATACAAATTAAAAGTATATGGTTATTGTAGCTTTTCCTCTTTATTATTATTGACCCTGAACACATTAGTATATAAGAATGATAGTCTTCTTGTTGCTATGTGCACTTTACGAAGCACGCTACCATCTTCCTTTGCAGACAGTAGCTATTAAATGCAAGTTTTTTTTCTTCATTTGTAATGTTACGGTTCCTCTAACAGCAATATAATGTTAAAACTTCCACTATTGTTAATTTACACGCACTGTTAATTGTTACTTCCTTAGTTGCCTTCTTCATAAAAAATTCGTAGCATAGACTCCTGAAGTCAGGTCACACTGTATAGTACATATGTACAGTCATTCACTTCACATGCACCCAGACAGTATGTCCAGTCTCGCATTGGTGAGCTCCAGTTCTTGAGTTCTATTAACGAATAGCAACCGGATTTATCCAGACTAGAGACCCCGTTAACTTTCATCCAATGAGCTCTACTGAGCAGGAGTGCTCGATTACATTTCAACTCAACCTCACATAGCAATTTTGATCTGATTCAAGTATGAATCAAACTTTCTTTGACAAGTAGGACAACTTAGTGCAAGCTTAGCGAATCGAGCCAAAAATTGAGATTGAGTCCAGCAGTCTAGCTTACAAGAATCAAGACAATAGGAACTGAGTTGCGGAACTGCTCGACTTAGTTCGGTTTCCAGGCACCATTTACTATACGCTGTTCATCAGATCGCAAGGAATGGCGGGAGTAAAGAAATGGGAGCTGGCGAGGATTTGCTTACTGCGAAACAGTTCTGGCACATGATGGGACTTCGTCGCACTGAGACGACAGCAGAAATACAACGAAACAAAATTGAAAGAAATTTCAAGTTTAATAAGCTTTCTCGTATAGCTGCTTATTCCAACAAGCTTGAATTAGGTTAGTTATAATAATGGTTATTAAAAAAAACGACAATTCGTTTTTTCTGTTCAAAAAACGGTTTTCGCTTTTGCTGTTCAAACCCCGGTTGACCCACCTACAATGGCGTAGTAGTTCGGTTTTGATTTTCGGGCTGGCACTGAGATGTATGGAGGTTCAAGTCCTGCTATTGATCTTACTAATTGAGATATTACGAGGATCCAAATACAGTGATTCCCCAACACACCCCTAATGTGGGGTATCGCCTCTCGAAATCCACGAGCACACATCCTCACTTTTTTTTTTCATTTAAAAATAGGTAGAAACCATGAGAAATTCTACTCACCCCATTTTGGCTTTACCCTTCCAACTGAAAATTCCGGCGAGTTCCTTGAATGAACTGACCTAAGAGCCCGTTTTGAACTGATTTTTTTACGTGCCTTGATAGCAATGCTATAGCTAAAAGGATGGTATTCCCGCTTATGGTGTCTGTACGTCCGTCCGGATGAGCTACGAGGGTTAGAAAGGTGTGTTAGGTGCCGTTCGAAAGGTCTTGAATAAAATAACTCAGAGCCCCTGGAACCGCCCTGAATGATGCAGTGGTGTTCAGTGTTGCCAGACAATTTTCTAAAAATCAATAGTTCAAATTGCTCCCATTCAATTAGACTTAGCTGCGCCAAATTCGGCATCCACATTATTCTACATAATGCAAAAACACAGAGGGGACATACGTTGCCATGCAACCCACTTAGAAGTGTTGCCAGACGATTTTCTATAAAATTATTTTTTTTTCTAATAGCTTCCATTATATTAGTCATAGGAGCACCAAACTTGGCATAAACATCTTTTTGACACAATACTGCAGATGTTCTTACTGCCCCAGGAACCCTTATCAGTGTTGCCAGCGTTTGCCAAAAATAAATCTAATGAATCATAAGGTGTAGAGACATGCATGAAGTGTCGTTTAGCTCAGAATCCCTTGATCCGTCGTGATTGGTGCAGTGGCTCAGTCAGTGTTACAAGCCCATTTTCTAAACAACATTGTTCAAGTTGATTTCATTCAGTTAGACCTGCGCCAAACTTGGCATGAATATTTTTCGACAAAATATAAAAAAAAAACTGGCATGGCCTACGTCGCCAAGCTACCCACTTGACAGTGTTGCCATCCTATTTTCTATAAAATTATGCTTTCACATTGCTTCCATTGTTTCAGCCATAGCAACAGCAAACTTGTCACAAACATTGTTGGACTAAATAGGAAAATACTACGAATGTCCCCGCTACCCAGGAACCGCGTGTCAGTGTTGCCAGCGCATGCCAAAAATATATCTTATGAACCATAAGGTGTAGTGACTAGAGATATGCATGAGGTTTCGTTCGAAAAGTAGTCAAAGTGTACGTGCAGGAACAAAAGAAAGTTGTCGGAGGGGGGATAGAGGGGACTTGCCCCCGTATACTTACATGAATCTTTGTTACTAGTTGATAATAAGCGTTTCTCTAACGGAAAAGACGGAATATAATAGCGGACAATGTGTGCATATGCAGAAGTAAGTTTCTTAAGGAGCGGGGGCAGATTGTCTTGCCCCACTACTAACATCTGAATTCTATAGTAGTTGAAATTAAGTGTCTTTCTATGGCGAAGGGCGAAATACAATAGCGAGCAATGGTGTGTATAAGCAGAGCCAAAACAGTCTTGATTGGTGTAGTAGACAACATAGCATATTTTATAACAAATAATCAATTATTGAAAGTGCTTCCATTCAGCTAAACCTAGCTGCGCCAAAGTTGGCATAAACATTATTAGACAAAATAATTGTTGATTTTCCCGAGCCTAAGCAATGCAGTTGTCAGTGTTTCCAGCCTATTTTATAAAAAAAAAATAATGCTTGCGTAGCTAAAATGCTATCAAGGGACCAGAACCTTTGCGATTATTAGCAGAATTGCAGCTTTTAACTTGTTAAATGTAACAACGTTAATTCCGCAATGAAAACAGGGGATTCCCAGAAATGTTCTCAAGAAAAGGTGGATCGAAATAAACATGAATCGGAGTACCTTCCAGCAAGTAACAATGATTCATTTGCGGCAAGTAGAGATCTCAAACAAGATTTCCTTTGCGTATTTTATTTACAAACATGCATGGTTGCATAACAAAGAGGAGTAAATTGAATACATTTCAAAGAACATTTGGTGTATTTTTGTTTACCAGTAAAAGAGAGTTTCATTGGCCGATCAGATGGCAGTGATATGTTTATCATCTGTACTCAAATGGATAATTCGTGCTGATTTTTCCCATGTTTACTCCAGAGAATGTCTAGGAATTCTCTATTTCCTTCCGGGAATCCCTTGGACCCCCATTGCACAATTTTGGAAAATATATTTTTGTATATATCTACATTGGAAGCATAGAGCTCTAAAGTTTGTTTCCCCAATACTTTCGGCAGTCTACATCGTCGAAAAAAGTAGGATCGGATTACCAGAAATCCGAATCTGAAGATCCAAAATCCGGAGCCTCGGGATTTCCGGATTCGTCCAATGAATTCGTGTGATTTCGGTCGCAGATTCAAGGACCCGACAGACTTGGGACCCAGTATTCGGACTTCGTTATTATGGTACAGAGCAGTCGTAGCTCAGTGGTAGAGCGTTGGTGTAGCATTCGGGGGGTCGTGGGTTCGATCCCAGTGATCCATCATCCTAACTGCACACCAGGCAAATACCAAGATGACTCCTTCAACATAGGCCCTCGCCGACACCTTCAGAATCCTTTCCTCTCCCTTATCCCGGCCTGAGCTTTAGATGCCTAAATACCGTAAATAAAATTCAGTTCGTTATTATGATCCATCTGAAACTGCGACGCCGGGATGGTAAATTATGAAAGATCCTGGCCAATACCTTCCCTATCTCCTACCTCATCGCGGCCTGAGCCGTGCATGACAAAAGGCCAGAAAATAAAGGCTATTTAATTCAATGTATCTGAAACTCGAAAAATGTTTTATAGAAATAGTTATGTATTTGATTGTTATTGTTTTCTTGTCCAAAGTTATTTGATAGGAACATTTTTTGACATCCTTTATTTTTTCTAAAATACATGCTTTATACCTCAAAAGCAAATTAATGTGGGAAAGGAGTTTAGTATATATTTTTTTAAATAAAACCCATGCATGGTTAAAAGGGGAGGGAGGAGAACGTGATTTTGTTCTTTCCTTTTAACAACGCAATGTTTATTGCATAGTGACTGACAACCACGCCACAGGGCAAAGGGTAATCACGGTTGGCGATGGAGGAGGGTATGCTTTGAACTTTGAAGAGACGAGAAGGTGTTGTTGCTTGTCACTCCAATATCAGTATTAGTGACATAATATTATACGACAGGATTGAATAGCAGTACTCTTTGCAATCCATGTATAACTCAGCAATTTACTCTGTTTTTCTATGATGCTGCTTTCATTCTCTCCCCTCACAACACTTCAAAATTAAGAGTAAAAGAAAGCAAAATAAGACATAATTTGGTAGCCGAAACAAAATTTCCCAAAATACACATAAATTAGGAAGGACTATGATGATGCCCTAGACATCCGAGATCCGGATATCCGATATGCGGATCCGTTTGGTCATCTCTAAAACAAAGCATTTGTGCACCCTCAATGGTCTGTACTTCTTTCCTTATTTTCATGTCAGATAAAAAAAAAAAAAAACTAACTTTGTAAACTTCATTTTGTATGGGCCATTTCCAGCACTTTGACTTCGGCCCGTCACGATTATGAATGCGATGCTAGTTAAAATTCACATCCATGCTCCAGCCGGGTTTCGAACCCGAGACCTTTGAGTATATCGCATCAGAAATCTCGCAAGGTGTATTTGTCGGTGTTATTTTGTAACACCCTGCATACCATTAATTTTCAACAGCTGGTCCGTCTAAGCAAGGCAAGGTAAGATTTTGTTATTAGTTATAATGGGTAAATTACTCAAATTTAAAAATTTCGGGAATATTTTGTGGAATTATTTTCAGGTTCTTGAGCCGAAAAGCCAAAAAGTATTCTTTGAAAATGTCCTAGAATGTGACGAAGATTACAAATCTATTTTTGTTTTTGTTTTTGCGATTTGATGGAAAAGAATGGTTCAGTGTAGCAAACTCAAATTTAGTGGAAGTCACTAGAAATCTAGTGATTGTTTTTATATTTAATTGGCAACACTGCCCCAATTGTTCTTTCACATGGAGAGGGCGGTTTATCCCTATCTCAAATAGTATGAGAGCTACAGACAAATTGTTTATTTCAAGCATATAAAAATATTTTTAACATTTGAAAATTATCATTATCTGGTCTTTACAGCCTCATGTATACAGGCCATTAGATCTTAAACTTCAGCCAGGGAGAAAGAATGAAAAAGCTTTAGAATGACCAAGTACCTCTGTGGAAGTGACAACAGTTTGCCTGTGGATCCGGGTAAAATCCTAAAAAATGTCAATCAGGATGGGTGGCGTGAGAGAGACTTATGTGTGTCTCCTTATCTCAGTGCTTGTCTCAAATCAGCGACCGTAACCACTTGACCACCTGGTCAGGCTAACACGTTTCAATTTTAGGCCATTATGATACTTAGGCAACTTTGAATCAGCACGAGAGGGATGGGTCAAAGAATCACTCAGTGTTAATGTATCTTCAGTTGCTCTTTCGGGTCCGAAATTAAGAGGGGGGGAGGGGATAAAACCCAAATTTTGGGGTAGGACCACCAAACGTTGCTTTTAGGAACTCCCGGAGTCCCTGCTATAAAATCTGCTTTTAAAATTTTGCTACTCACAACAGTTTCTGGATTACAGGCGTCTACTTTTTGTTTACGAATAGTTTTTGAACGGACCCCATATGATTATATGGGACTACTCTAAGCCCCCTTCCGGCCTTGGTTTTCGGAATTTTTATGTGAAATTTTGTGCCAAACTCCCTTGGTTCTTCCTCAATCCACTGACAAAGACACGCTGCTCTGTCTTGTATCCTTTCCTCTATTTTTGGGGTTAACAAGGGATCCTTCACTGCTTTTCTACACGTATAGGATGTCCACACGTTCACACACAAACAAACAAACACATACACAACACACACACACATACACACAATTAAAAACCGGTTTCGAGATTTTTATAAACCGAAAAACCGAAGGTTTTGTGCTCATCTTTAGTCATGACCTTATTTAGATGCCAATTCCCAGGTGAAACTAGGGAATATCCCCATAAAAATTTAGCCAGATTGGCTTACCATTTCCCAGTGCCCATCTCAAATCTGCGATCTTAGCCCCAGTTCACACATGCGGTGTGGCAGCCGTGCGGCAGCCGAACAAACAGTTCACACATGCTGCGGTTTGTCTGCGAACACTCTGCGGCGTTCAAGGACGAATCTCAGTTTAAAGAACTATCGCAATGGATGCGCACGTTGGTGCAATAGTAGAAATAATTTTCTTAGGTTTGAAATTTCAACTTTCAATTTTTATTCAAATTGAGAACATGCTGGTTTTAAAATAAGATCAATGGTGCTATTTCCAAACAGATATGTTTTTATTTAAAATGAAATAAAGTTGATATTTCATTTGTATGAAAATTATTTCTCAGTGCAAAAATAAAAACTGCTTTATTAATTTTTAAGAAACCGTATTTTACAGTGCATTTACGAGCAAGAAAATTCGTAGACAATTCCATCCATTTTTTTTTTCATTGGAATATTCCTACCATATAGTGAGAATATTGTACAGCTATGGACATAAAGATTGTCGCATGTCTATAGCTGAGATTTCTTCTCTCAAAAATAAATATATTGAAGCGTCGTATAAATTCACTGACTTGCAATGATAAGCAGAATTGCGTAACGTATTTGTGTGAAAAGTATTGTCCTGATATATAGCCAAACAAGGGTAATATACAATAAAATTAAATTTTGCGTCGAAAAAATTGTAAGTTCAAAAATCCCAGCAAGTTCTAAAGTTCCCTTATTTTCCCCCCGCAAGGGGATTATTTTGTAACCCAAGGGGAATTTTTAATTCTAGGTTTTGCTAACAAATTAAATATTTGATTAATTTAATGAGGACATAATTATTTACGACGTAGATGAGGTTCAATTGTATTAAAAATAAATTACCA